>CAODLS010120335.1:0-11472 GCA_948243855.1 Flueggea neowawraea | reverse complement strand
TGTGCATTGCTTTAAAAAATTAAACATGTGCTTCAATGCACTAAAATATGAACAAAAATCAACATCCAAACACCATTCATGATCATAAATGTAAGGCCAATATAGTTGCGAACCAAATGTAAGCACGAGGACAAGCACCTTATAATTCTCTTCTCTAAGGTGCGACAGCAGTTTCTGCTTCAAATGGTTTTTCTCCTCACTACTTATCCCTCTAAACACGTAAGAAAGAATATATCGTTATGCATGCACTCAAAAACATCCAATAAAACAAGCATTACAACAATGACAAAACAAGAATAAACAACAATGAAGCAATCTTACGAAGAATCCCGCCTTGTCCTCCAATAACGATGGATGCTATTCTTAAAATACAAGGCCGCCATTAACCTAACATCAACCTGAGCCGCCAAGTCCTTGGCAGTTATCACTTCCTGCATTATCAACACACAAGAACAATCCAAAACCATCACGCATTACACTTACAAAAATCCAAAACCCTAAAATATCCGACGTTAGTACCATTAAGCAAGAGCAGAAACCAGGCCTACTCTCGTTCTGCGACAGCGCGGCCTCCGCCGGCTTGCGCACGCTCTCATCGCCGCTCATTGAATTGGTAAGCAACGTGTATATAGCCGGCAAATCCGAAGCAGAGAGCGCCATCACTAGCAAGAATTAGAGCTCCTCTGATTGACTGAGTCGGTGAATCGGATCGAATAATTGACGGTTATGATTAGGAGGTTTTGCATTAACTAATGAATTGATTAGCCCGTGCGGTCTGTGGGGAGGAGAAGATAAAGTGCGCAGGCGGTGAAAATGGTGTGGGCGAAAGTAGTTGTGTTGGTAAAGGTTTCCTCTTAGGAAATGAAGGACAAATGGGAGCGAGCCAGAGACAGAGAAGGAAGAGGAGAAAGCTAGCTATGTATTTTTGGCTGCGATTACATATTTATGTGCTTTGTCTCAGCTAGCTCTTGCTTGGAAATGTTTCCTAGTAGTGTGTGGTTATGTCCGGTCGAGTGTAGGAACTCTTCGGTGAGCCTCTTTCTATACAGGCTAACACCCACGGTCACTAAAATGTACCAGAAAGTTCACAAAAATTACAAAACTAAATTTTTTAGGCCGGTCACTGGAGTGCAATTTTTATTTCAATATAGTCATAGTGATCATTTTGCATCTAAAAATCGGCAACCGGAACATATGGTAGGTAAATATATTGACTCGTGAGTAGGTAATATACAACAAATGGGGAGACAACAAGGGGTTTAGCATAACACAAAACAAATAAAATTGCAAGTGCCAATTAATTAGCTCATTTCCATTTCACATTTCAGATGATAAACTTAGCTTAACGTATTGTCACAATCGTGTCTTTTATCTTATCCATCGATATCCATCAAATTCCACATTAATCATAAGCTGCAACATCATGAGCACATTATGCAATACAAATAAAAACATAAGTAATGGTTTAACATAAATGATTATAATGAAGCAAGAGTTGATATCACCGATCATGCAGCTATAATCTACTGAATCGATCACACATTTACCTGAGTGCATGAAAGATAGGCTAAACCACTTCGACACTTGAGAAAAAGAAAGTTGGCAACCTTATGGTGCATTAAAAAATACCTTAGCACAATAAGGGCAAAAAAAAGTTGCCTCATGGGCTAAAATAATACATGTCACCATAAGGGCAAATGCTTGCAAGTTAAGCAACTGCGGGTAGAATCCCGTGGATTCCTAATTATCAATCTCATAACTGTATATAGCTAGGATCCCATGGATCCATATTTCATCCATCAATTCCTACTAAGAGCATATGCGAGCATTGCAATCTACGTGCTTAAGCGAATATGCTTAGTTAATTTATAGCACAATACATAATAACAACAATACAACCTCGCTGATAAACTCAATCCATCATAATTGATTCAATTATTTTATGTTGGTTGTGGTGGTTTATAGGTGTATGATATCATCATCCAATTATTTAAGCCTTAAGCTCATTATTCACAATTTATCTCATATATGATATGCAATGTTGGAAATCAATTTACACATGCTCAATAACCACACACAGCTCTGAAAATACATGTGTTGCTCCCTATTTCTCAATAAAATAAGTATTTCTTAAACTCATGAGTAAGTATTTGAACTACTTAAGATGTATATTAATTATTTACTCGCCTAGATAAAAGTTGTACCATTAAGCATGAGTCAGTCAATTGGATTGTCACCAATGTCTTGAATACAAACGGAATCTACTCTTAATTGAAAAAAATCATAGAACAAACATAAGGACACAAGCTAACACTAGAAAAATAAGAACTTGCTATGAATAACTATAGGATTTAAGACTCGAAAAGAGGAATAAGGATAAAAATTCAACTAACATCTCTAAGCTAATATAACCGAACCAATTCTACCCGAGATTAAAGCCAGCACTTCGTAACATTCTTTCATTATTGTAACCCTTTATACTTGAGAGCCATAAAACTCAAATCTACTATTTTACTATTCAATCTCTCTTAACTTGGTCTACAACATCAAAGAAAATCCATAACTCTCAAGATACTCAAGTGTTCTTCCACCAATTCAACCAACATACAAAGAGAACTTGAAGGTAAATCCATTGATGAACACCATTCTTCAAATCACTTCTTTTCCTTGAAATTTCTAAATTTCAAGTTGGTCCAACCCCAATATCGTCTAGACCAAGTAGCCTCTTTTGACGTGATAGGGATGTTAGATCAAAGTAGAGCTCACAAGAATCATGATGCTCTTTTCAGATTCAAAATTGGACAATCGGAGCTCTAGGTGTGCTAATATGAAGTCTTATCTCATCACGATCGTTTCCTCTTTTTAAAACACTATTTCCTCCTCTTTCTTCTATAGAATACAATCATAACCCCATTTATGTAATGTTTTTCTTACATTTGTAGATTTACCCTTACTCTCTTTTCTCTTCTTCCATTCCAACACTTACTCTCACTCTTATTTACATCTTTGTCATTGCCACCACTCTTCTTCTTATATGCTTGCTTTTCTACCACTTTAATGAATTTTAATTACACCTATCATTAATCCAAAAATCAAATAAACATAACCCTTAATTATATAAAAAGTTCGGGGGTGTTACAATCCCATTCTTCTACTTTAAAAAAGGGTGTTATTGGCAAAAGTAGATCACATAGTAAAAAAAAATAGAGATAACGTACGTCTTTTAAGTCGTAAATTATTTTATACTTGATATAAAAATACCTCAAACAAACACTTTTATTTGAAAGTTGTCAAGCTATGGTTGGAATACATTTCATATAATCTTTTCAATTGTTTGTTATTTCTTTTTTTGAATAATCTGAAACATGTATGTTTTCTTTCAATATGCCTGTTAAAACACATGTAGGCATTCAAAAATAAGCATTTTACTAAAATAACCTTAGAAAAAAAAGATGAAAACAAATTGTGAAATTATTTGTACAAAGACAATTTAATATTTTTTCCTTATCTTAAACAATCAAAGGATGCATATCTTGAAAGCTCAAGATATGAAAAGTATTACAATTATTTAATTTATTATTTTGGTGGGCCCTTATTTTTTAACAAACATTTGGAAATATTGAAAAGATAGGAAGTTTGCCATCTCAATATTTCTTAAGGGTACATTTGGTTTATGGTTATAAGAGGGTAAAAATTACAGCAGTAATATTTACCCCTTTTTGATTGGATTTGGTGACATTCCTGAATTAGTTAGGAGAGTAATATTTTTCCACTTTTAATGGGAGAATCATTACTCTAATCCCCCAGAGTAAAAGTTAGTAATATAGACGCACATATCTTCTTAGTTGACAAAAAAATATGTTTTGCTCATCTTCTCTCCCTCGTCAACTCTATGGGTATATGATTAATTCAAGCATTTTTTTTCCTTTCATTAATCATCATTAAACATTGGGCTAATTTGAGTTTGTCTATTATCAGGTGTGATTACTTTTTAATCAGGTGCAATTTCACATTGGTTTAATTAAGCAATCTGGAAAGGTACTCTATTAAATCTATTTTTTGTGTGACTGGTTCATTCTTTTTCTAGATGTTGATCAATTGTTCTTTGATGTTGCCTTTTTATGTCGATCAATTGTTGTTTGTTTGTTTGGAGCAAAGAAAAGAAATTTTAGTGGCTAACTTGTTTGATGGTGCATGCTTTGTTCTTGTCCTTGTTGGTTTATTGATTGGTTGTTGATCAAAAAGTTTTGAAACGAGTTAATAAAACATCAAACAAACATACTGCTCACCTTTGAATACGCACCCACATTCGTTGCAAATAAATGCGTCAAATTTTACCATGAAAATCAGTTGATTATCTCTTCTATAGTTCTTTCCCTGGACAGATTAATAAAGATGAAAAAAATGTCAAAATACAGCAAAATGGCTCCACTCTTTATAGTTATTTATAGATTGAATCCACAATGCTAATAGGTCCTATCAGTAACTATTAAAGTTGAGTCCTTTTTTATTACAATCTTACTAGCAAGTTCCTAACCCCTCCTTGCCAATCTTTTATATAATTAATCCACTCTCTTCTATGAGTACAATACCTAAAAACATATGAAAAGGTTAGCATTCATGTTCTGGGCCAATGATAATCTTAGAAAAAATGATTTATATATATATTAGCAAAAGTGTAGCCTTGATAATCTTAATTGCTAATTATGATAATCTTAGAAATTATTTTTTATATATATATGCAGTGATGGCTCGTCGACAATTGTCAAGGAAGCAACAATTTTCATTTTAATGACTTGGTATCTTAGAACTAGGAGAGTAATTATGATAATTATGAGTTTTTTCATGATATTGAAGCTTGAACAAATGAAAAAAAACTAAGAAAACTGATGCCTAAATTAACTATTGCTAAGAGCTAAAAAACTTAAATGAATTTATTCGAAATGATTTAAGTTGTGTAGAGCAACTTAGTTTGGATAGGCATATATTTTTTAAGTTATGTAAATGCTTTGAGCAATTGGTGGTCCAAAAGATACCAAAAACATACTAATCGAATAAAGAGTTGCATTATTCTTAAATATTTTAGCACATAATGTGAATAATAGAATGATTAAGAATAGATTTAAGAGATCTCAAGAAAGAATTAGTAGGCATTTCTGTATGGTTTTATGAGCTGTCCTACGATTGCATAAAGTCCTATTTAAGAGATTAGAGCCAATTGCAGAAAATTCTGCTAATGATAGGTGAAAATGGTTCAAAGTATATGTAATAAAAAAATTTCCAGATCATTGAACTAGATTAGTGTTTAATATTATAAATATATTTGACATTAATTTTTTAATTAATAGACTTGTTTAGGAGCCTTAGATGACACCTTTATAAAGTGAAAAGTTAGCAGCAAGGATAAAGCAAGATATCAATCACGGAATGGGGAATTAGCAACAAATGTATTAGGGGTTTGTTTTGATGGCAAGCAATTTATTTATGTTTTGCCTGGATGAGAAGGATCATCAGCTGATAGTAGGGTACTTAATGATGGCTTTTGAAGGAGACAATCATTCTATGTACCTTGTGGTAGGAAAAAATATATGCTCAAATTATTATTATAATTATAATTATTGTGATTAAAATACTAAAAAAATGTTATGCTTATAGGATATTATTATTTGGTTGACGTTGGCTACACAAACTATGAAGGATTTTTGGCTCCTTATAAAGGTCAACGATATCATCTTAATGTGTGGAGAGATAATTGACAACTCACTAATCGTGAAGAATTCTTTAACATGAAGCATTCAGCAGCTAGGAATGTGATTGAGCACTGTTTTGGGTTACTAAAAATATGTTGGAAGATTCTTTAGAATGTTTGCTGTTATAATGCTTATAGACATACTAATATCATAACTGTTTGTTGTTTCTTACACAACTTAATTCGTAGAAAAATACTAATTGATCCTATGGGAGATGGATTAGATGCATTTATGGAGCAAATCCTTCGAGATTATGATGAAGGAGATTTTATTGATATTCTTGAAACATCAATTGAGTGGACTAATTGGAGAGACAATAGCCATTGAAATGTTCAATAATTGGAGAGCTCGTAGGGCTATACACTAGTTACTTTTTTTAAAAAAAATACTTTGCTTAGAAATTTTATTATATATGTATTGTGTATTTAACTCTTTTTATTTGATAATAAACAATTTGTCAACTTTTATTTTATATGTCATAACATTAGTATATATTGTTCGTACTTGCAGCATGGATAATTTATCACCAAATGATACACAAGCAAAGGACAAATCTACTCAAAGAATGTGAGACAAAGAAGAAGATGAGAGTATGGTTGAGTGCTTACTTTCCATGCATAGAGAAGAAAAACGGAAGAGCGAAGGTAATTTAAAAAATGGATATCTACTTCATGTAGAGAAACTGATGGCTCAAAAACTTCTTGAAAGTGGTTTGAAAGCCTCTAACATAGACTCAAGATTAAGTTATTTGAAAAAAATAATTTTTCTTTCTATATGAAATTAAAGGAAAAGGAAATGGCTTTGGTTGGGATGATAACAAGAAAATGGTCACTGGTGATAAGTCTGTGTTTGATGATTGAGTCAAGTTAACTTATAAATTTTTTTTGTCTTTCTTTATTTGAAATTCATTTTATAATTACCATTCTTTTTTTTTTCATTTAAGGTCTTTTTTAACAGAGTCACAAAGATGCAAAAGAATTTTGGAGAAAACCTTTTCCTCTATATGATAGTTTTGAGGAGATATATGCCAAGGGTAGAGCTATTGGAACAAAAGTTTTAAGTGCTATGGATAGAGACATTGAAGAGATTAATCAAATGGGTTATAATAAGAATATAATTTATAATCAGAATGAAGAAGAACCCATTTAAGAACTTAATAATGTCCAAGCAAAAGGTAATACATCAAAACAATGTAACCGAAAGAGAAAGCAAAAAAATATTGTGAAGTTGCAAGGGATGTTTACTGAAATGGTGCAACAAATTGTGGAAAGTAACAACGAATGTATTGCACAATTAGTAAATGTCCTAAATGGAGAAGACAAGGAAAAAAAATGATAGGAGCCTCCTTCGCGATGCACTTGGATTAGTCCCTGAATTGAGTAGGACTGATATACAATATGCAATAAGGAAGATGACTGATGATGATGTTGCCATGTTTAATAGTTTGCCAGATGAGGAGAAAAAACACATATTCGTCCACATGGTCCTTGGTTGCATATAGTTTATTTAATGAGTCATTTTAATTTTATCAATGTCAAACAAGTTTTTTGGCACTTGTTTGCACATTTTAGTTGTGGATTGGCAACATTTATTTAAACATACTTGAATTTTGCAAGTAAAATTATTATTGGTATTAAAGTGATTTAGTTAATATTATGCTAGTTAAATTGTATTCATGTAATGTTTTATAATAACTTTTGTTTTAATTTATTTATTTACAACAATTATTAATATTTTATTACATTAGTGTAGTTAATTTATATGTATACCAAATAAAAAAATTATTACCGGTTTAATGATTCACTAATGCAACCAAACAATACGAATAAATAGAATCTTTACTCATGTAATAATTATTAAATGTTGCATCTATAAGTTTTCCTCAGTTTTTCTTTCCTCAACAGTAAAGAAAAATGTAAGAAGAATCTTAATTTTTTAAAAGGAAATAAAGTTTAAACGATATTTTTTGAATATTTTCATCTTTTACCACATATATGATGTGATAGGGGTTGTGGTTCAATGATGGTGGGCTTTCAGATGACACCTTGTAACATCTCACTTAAGCATACAACTGAAACTAGTAAGGTTAAGCAACCTGCTGTGCAGGAGCTGTTTATCTCACATCGTATAAGTAAACATGAATGAAAATATTTATAAGTATAAGGACATAACTACTTAAATAATCTAAGTTTGAACTTTTGGGCTTAATGGTTGGAAGCCTATAAGTTGCTCGATATTGATTAAGGACAGTTGCGTGCTTATGGCGGGTTATGACAATTATAGTATCAGAGCCACTCCGCGTGCAAACTTGAACGGTGGTGGGGGCAATTGAACGGTGGTGGGGGCAATTGAACGGTGGTGGGACAAACCTCAACTGATGACGATGATGAAGCAAACTTTAAGAGTTGAGAAAAAGTCTTTAAGTCTAGGCAAATCCTATATTAGCAGGTTGAGTATAGACAAATCCCACACTAAAAAAATACAGGGGAGATTCTGGACATTATAATTGGAAGGTTTGGTGATGAGGATGTCACAAACCTAAAAAGGTGAAAATTATAATATCCTACTTAAACAGACAGTTAAAATTAACAGGTCAAACAACTTACTGTGCAACAATGATCTATCCCACATCATATAAATGAACATAAATGAAAAAGTTTATACATATAAGGACCTATCTGGTTATTCAAGTAACCCAAACTTAAACTTTTGTGTTTATTAGTTAAAAACTTATTAGTTAGTTGATGTTACTTAAGAACAAATGCATATTAGTTAGTTTTTGTGATAATTCATAGAGAATGGAATAGTTGGGATTAAGTAAGTTGGAGTTACTTTTTCTTAGAGAACTTGAGACATGCGTCGTAGCTAAATTGGGTGGCTTGGTAGCTCGAGCGAGTCATCTTGGCTGCTACGTGTCCAATAATGATAGGCTCGTACTGTTAGGTAGTGTGGTCGAAGTCTTGCATTGTTTCGTGACATTGTACTAGCGTTGCGTTATAAATTGTCTAACACATCATATTGGATGTCATCTCAGCCTGCCTGGATGGCTTCCCATGGGTCGGGCAACCAGTTTTGCCGTGCATAGTCCTGAAGTGTTTTGCTCGTGACTCCTGCATTCTCTTAATGGGCCAAAATATGGGCCTCGGTCCCAACCCATGTCACTATGAATTTTTCAATTTATCCCAATTCCAAAATCATTGTTGGGCTACTACGTTGAGCTCCAATACCCCATTTGTGGCCCAATATTTCAGGTTCTAAATCTTCAATAGCTTAACACAAGTAGGCCAACAAACCGGGACATTGAGTGTACACGTAGGCAGGCAGCCACATGACACAACCGAAAAGAAATCCAAAATCCTATTGGTCAATTGGCGTGGAACTCCAAACAAACTGCCACCTGTATTTAACGGCCCTTGGCCCCGAATCATCTAGAGTTTTCCTCACCCGTCAAACTATTAATTGCCTCTTTCAACGCTTCCCTCCCGAGCATGATTACATCAAAATAGTATAAAATCTCAATTTTCAATTACACACACACAGTCGCTACTTACTTGTCCTTGGCTTTCGCTTCCGATGTCGAAGATGAAATCGCGCGCTGCATTGGCCGCTACTGTGTCGATTTGCTTGGTTCTGCTGTCGTGTGGAGCGAAAACTATTGATCCTTACAAGGTAAGATCACCGAATTGTTCTTGTAAGATTTATTGAGTTTGAATTTTGTGTTAATTGGTGGTGCATTCTTAGGGTTTTCAATAAGATCAATGTTATGATTTTAGTTATTGAATTTGGGTAAGCTATTAGGGACCAAGGCGCGCGATTTTGACAACATTGTTTCAGAATTTGTTGTTGTGGCACGTGCAATGTATTGAAATTAATGTTGATGATCTTTGAAACAAACTGGAATTGTAAGGTGGTTTTGTTCTTTTTTTATGATTCCAAGTTTGTGTTTTTGGGGAGAGTGATCTGCTGTTCTTTGATTGAAAATAATGGATTTTGATTAGTTGGATGGTTTCCGGGAGTGAGTATATAGCACATAGGATAATGGTTAGTGTACATTTGATAGTATCAGAAAAAAAGATGTGTTGAGCTGATAGTTGAAGGGAAAAGAGGGAAAATATGTTTAGTTTTTCATTCTTATTAGGTTACATTCCATTGAATTCTTTAGACAGTTATGTTTAGAATTTTGTATGATTAATATCGTTCAAATTCTTCATGGACGTAATTTCATGCAGGTTCTAGGGGTCGAGCGAAATGCAAGTCAACGTGAAATTCAAAAAGCTTTCCACAAGTATGTTCATCCTCCATTCTTAATTTAGCACTAAGCCGTAACATTGTTTATATTCTCCTTTATTTACTTGCTTCTGATGGTTTAATCTGGATGCTATATCATCATTTATGTATTGCTGCTTCTATTATCCATTCCTAATTAGCATGCTTTTTGATTGCTTGGAAGATTGATTAAAAATATATGTTCCTGATGTAGCCTGAGGATGGTTAATGGTATTGATTCAAGTTCCATGGCCTTAACTTGAGAGGCCAAATGCGGGTCTAGAGGTTGATGTTCCAGTTTAGTTGTTGCACTGAGGATTAGCTGCCACCGTTAAAACAGTAGTTTTATACAGTATAGGGATTGCCGTTAGCTCTAGCGTCATCGGAGGTTGAAGTGTTGTTTTATATAGTAAGTGTGGAGTGAGTGGAATTATTAGAGTCGGTACTTAGAAGATCTTGATTATGTGTGGTTGTCAATGCATGTTTGATTTGATGCTAAAAGTTAGGTTTTAGCAATGACACTGACGGTCATATGATTATCAGATTTCAGGATATTGGTCTAAATTTCAGCTTTAAAGATTTATATCAGAGATTTCATTTTGAATTTTTTTTTACTTCATATGTAACAGGCTCATGATGGCGTTGGATTCTAAGTTAAATTCTTGTCATTAAAATGTTAAATCTTTTTTTCATCGAAATCTAAACAAAATTGATGTTTAATACTGAATTATCTTTGCAAATTCATTACCATTGCATGGTTATGGATCCATTAGGCTCTCTCTTCAGTATCACCCAGACAAGAACAAAAACAAGAGTGCTCAAGAGAAGTTTGCAGAGATTAATAATGGTATGATATGCTCCTTATATTACTTTCATTTTGTTTGTTTCTTCCTTCTAAATCTATTATCCCTTGTTCAGCTCACATAAGAAAAAAAATTGAACTTCTTATTTTTTTGCTGAACTAGAGATAATATCCCTTTTCAAAAGTGTTTTAATGGTTCTTCATCTTAATAATTTTTTTTTTTGTTCATGCTGCTCTGTTTAACATAGATATGAGTAGTTACAATCTCAAGATCTAGTGTTTTTTAATTATCTTTTCCTGGGCTGATCCTAATTAATTTGATCGGTACTTTTATTGTTTCATTAGCATATGAGATTTTGTCTAATGAAGAGAAGAGGAAGAATTATGATCTGTATGGTGATGAGAAGGGCAATCCTGGTTTTGATGCTGGCTATCCTGGGGACCAGAGTGGATATACTTATTTCACAAGCGGAGGACAGGGACAAAACCGTTTCACCTTCAGACCAGGTGAACGGCAGAACATGGGAGGACAGGGAGGTTCTCGGTCATTTTCATTTTCTTTTGGTGGTCCAAGTTCTCAGAATTCATTTGATTTTGGCATGGGGGACATTTTCTCAAATCTTTTTGGGGGTGATCTAGGTGGAAGTCAATTTG
>CAODLS010120248.1:0-17988 GCA_948243855.1 Flueggea neowawraea | reverse complement strand
ATACTTGATCCCTTCTCCCATCCTTGTGATTAAAAGGCTTCCAAGCTTGTTTTGAACAAGAGAACACGTTTTTCTCTTTGTTGTTGTTCAAAACCGGATTGCTTGGTTTGAAAGGGCAGATTTTTGTGCTAGCACACTAGGTTGTTTGTGTGTCCGATTTGGTAGACAGGAGTAGTTGTTTTCAGCAGTCCTTTAGTGGCATTAACAAGGTTTAAAGGGATCAAAAGCTTGCTCTTTTGGTTCGGCTATTTTGGTTTTGGTCTTCCCACAACATTAGGTATATTTCTTGACACCAAATTTCTGTTTTGTACATGCATGTTCCTTGGTGGTTTCTTTCTATTTTGGTTGAACAAATATCCTTAACAGGCTCATAGGAAACCTAACAAATGGCATCAGATACAGTTTGCATGGTTAATCAATTCACATTTGGTGTTTTTGTTGGTGAAAAATCGGTTTTCATCAAGTTAAGGAAATCTGGATTTTTCCAACTTTTATTTGGCCGAATTTTTTGGTGTGTTTGGGCTGTTTGGTTGTTGATAAAGTTAAATTGCTATACGCGTAGAACATAGACCTGAGCACATAGTAACTAGAAGATGAGTACCGGTTTAAATACAACTTGGTACTACGCACGCTGAAGCAAAGGTCCAAGCACGTAGACGAGGAAAATATCTGTCTGACTGAAAAAAGACAAAATCTGTTACAGGCTGTCAGAATACCAACGGGAATATTCTCTGACATGAATTCAGAGAGCATTAGAACAGTGAGTCATGAACAGAGAATAAAAAATGCAGAAGCGTCAAAAAAAGGTGAGCTGGACTACCTGACAAATGACAGATGCTCCTCGTTATTTAAAATTTTGAATATTCTCTGACACAGTTATGAGGAAGATCAAAGACATAACCATTGAAGACTCGACTACATACGCAACACTGAGTACAACGCACACAACATTCAAGCTTTGCGTACACAGATAAAAGTACTATGCACGTAGTTACTTCTTGATATAAAGCAGTGGGTACTGGAACTTGGCCTATGCACACAGAAGGAATATCGTTGCACGTAGGACTCTGATAAAACCATGCACTACGTACGCAGTACACTTGGTATGCATGTAGCAAGGACTGACATCATTAATTTCATCATTTTGCAACTCTCTCACAACGGATGTTTTGGTATCTACAACGGCTAGTTTTTAAGGAGTGCCTATAAATAGACATTTGAAGTCATAATGTAAAAAAAGAACAATCCCTGAGAGTGCCTAAAGCTTTGAAAATCTTTCCATTGCATTCTTATATTGTTCTTGAACACTTGCATACCAACTGTGGTGTTTACTTGCTATTTTATCACTAAGTTGGTTGAACAATACTGTCATTTAGTTGACAATAGTATTGAAATCAAGCTTTGTTTGTAAAGCTTGAGAAATGAATAGATTTTCTTTGTTTGTTACCTTGAAAAACAAAGGAGTGTGGTTTTTCTTGTTTTAACCAGGAAAAAACAAGGTGTAGAAGGTTTTCTTGTGACCCTGAAAACCAAGAGATTGTAAATGGTTTACCTCCACCAAAAAATGAGGAGGTATAGTGGATTCAAACTCTCTAGTGAGCTAGAGGAGTGGACGTAGGTCAAAGAGGAATATTAGGCTTTGTTTCTTTATCCCTTACTCCTTTTCTGTTCTTTATTAAGTGGTAGTGTTTTGAATTTAGCTACTATTTTGATTTGAGAATATTTGCAAATTTTTTTAAAAAAAAATTATTTTTAGCAAGAAATCCAATTCACCCCCTTCTTGGATTGGCATATTAGGATTTCAGGGACCAAAGGCATGGTTCAAGGACATTTTTGGAAAACTTTTGCTAGGTTTTGTGGGGGACTTTGAGGACTATAAATAGGCCTTTTACACATCATTTTGGGGAACCTTGGACTTGCACATTAAAGAAATGAATCATTCTCTTTCAATTTTCAAGGAGGATTCAAGGCATTGAATAGGAGAGAGAGAAGAGGATTGAAGAGGCTTCCACCATCCATTGAGACAAGCTTTCTTCTTCCCTTTTTATTTCCTTTTTCTTTGTTTAGAATCATTGTTAGTTTTTATCTTTATTTCTCTATGCCTAGATTTGTAAATATTCTAGCTTAGATTTTGTGTTACGGTGTAGAGATGTGAACCTTGAATTTATGTTGCTTTAATGGATGACTATTATTATGGATTTTGTGCTTTTAATGTTATATCTATTGTTTTGATGTTTTTATTGTTAAATCTATTGATGGTGATGATTACATGACTTGCTATTGATGAATGATGTTGTGCTTACCTACCACAATGTTGTTTTAAACAATCCCAAGTGATGAATCAAAAGAAGAAGCTTGGGTTAGGTCTCTTGCATATAACTTTTATGGTTTTAGGGTAGAGATATACTTATGCCTACAAGGTGTTCGATGAAATTCCTCTATGATCCTAATGGGTCTAATTTGGCTATGTGAGGTAGAAAGGACCCACCTAGAAAGTGTACGCACTACTTAAGTGACCTTGAGAGAGCCTTTAGGTGATTTATGTGGAAAGAACACTCACACCCATTTGTTAAAACCCATTTTCACTCATTTAGCAACTTAATCATTGGTTTTATCTCGAAATCCATAACGTTTTCCAATTATTGAGTACTCGCATTTCATTTTATTGTTTGTTTTAATTCCAAAACCCCAAAAACAAAACAACTTGATGCTTTTATTTGCTTTTATCTTTTTGATTGACCACAATTAGATACGTTCCCTGTGGATTCGATACCCTAGGATACTCCTAAGGTTTTTATTATTACAATTGACTATTATGCATTTACAATTGAATTTGATCACTTCACTCCCTCATTTCTCACTCAAATCACTCTCATTCTGTCCAGAAGTCATTCCCATTTGTTCCCTATCATTCCTGATCATTATTTAAGGTAAGATTGAGCTTCCAAACTCTTATTTACTTCATTTTCTTCATTTCTGCAAGAATGTTCATATTAAGGTTTTGAACAATTGTTCATATGTTTGTATTTGTATTGTTTCTATAAGAATGATTGTTAGGGGTTGCCAGATCATGTTATTGGGAGTCTATAAACACCTAGAGATGGCCTAGATTCATAGGATTTGAGGTTGTTCATAAATGGGTTTGAATCAATTCAGTTTGGGTCGTTATTGGGTGATTTTGAGTTGGGTTTGAATCAAGGCAGTGTTCAGGGCGTTGTTTTGAGCCAATGTGGGCGATTGGTGTCATTTTTTATCAGTTGAATCGAGTTGGATGAATTCTAGAAATTTTGGGAAGGTGGATAACTCGAGTTAGCCATGGGGTGGATAAATCGAGTTTGGCATGGTTCTAAGGGACCAAAATGTGTAATTTTTGACACCTTGCATATTGGGGGATTGGTTTGCAATTTTCAAAAGTTTGGTGACTCTTTTGGGGATTCTGATTACTAGGAAGAATAGTTGATAATTTAAGGTGAGGACTATTTTGAAATTTTCCAAGTCTCGGAGACTAACGTAATTTTCCAAGTCTCGGAGACTAATGGTATTTTCAAACCATTTTTAAAACAGTTTTTGTGAGGCACGTATGAGACGATCTGAAGTGTTATTCCTCACTGAGACCTGACCCCCCTTTTGTTTCTGTGTCTACTCGATTCCTTTATCACAGGTTCACAGATTTTGGCTTCAACAATCGTTTTGCATCTTGACACCAGTGGGGCATCTTTTGGTTAGTGATGCCCTCTTGTCCTAGCTCTTCTTTTGTATTGTTAGAGCTCCGCACCGAGATGCAGTTGGGTTAATAAGTTGCCATTTTGGCTTTTGGGATATGTTTACTCTGATCTCGTACACTTATAATATTTTGATATGATTATTTATATATATTTGATTTCCTATAAATCCGTATATACTCTATTATGCTTTCGAATAATAAGCGTTTTAACAAATGTTTAACGTATATACTCTGAAATAAAATCTTTATTTTTTCTTTCATGGCTTACGTACATGACACTTCAAGTCTAACGTATGTGTCTCTTCATATCTCTAAAAGTTTCAAGACTTCAGTTTTCCCGTGTTTCTTTAGTTCAATTCTCACATACGTGTTCCATACTTGACGTACATGACTTATGCTTAATGTACGTTACCCTTTGCTTCACCTACGTATTTTCTTTCAATCCACCCAATAGCTTTTGTTCCGAGTCACAGTCTTTGTTCTTGAGTAACAGCCTCATTCACGTACTTGAGAATACTTGAAGTACGTGACTTACGCTTGACGTACGTTACCCTTTGCTTCGCGTAAGTGAGACTTTTGCACTTATCTATGTTCTAAATATTTTATATTTTCTTTAATTTTTTTAATATTCTATAAAAACTATGCAACCCACAATCTCAACAAATTTCAAGTAATATCGTTTCATCTTCTTTTGACAAAGAGTAAATCAATGTGCCAAATAATTTTATATAAATATTTTTTGAATAATAATTATTAGGGAGTTCTTACTGTTATTGTTGTTAAAGTGAATAATTTTGGGTGCTAGGAGAATGTTTTGTACCAATACTTACCTCTATTTAGTTATAACCTCTTAGTTAGAATACAATTAATTTGGTATCAACATTATTCTTATATAGAGATTTACTGTATAAACCTGTTTGACACACGAGTTGGTCTCTGAATCCTCGCGTGTATGTCACCTTGTTGATTTTTACGTGGTGTCTATTTTGTGGTTCATAGATGTGTAAAGTTGCCCTAAAGTGTTGTTGCTTCGACATTATTGTTGGCATGAGTCCCATTGCTTTGGCATCTTATGAGTAGAAAATAAGATATATTCCATGACTGAGTGATGTGTCACGGATTTGCACTTGGTTTTGCATTAGCTTTCCTTTGACAAACTCGCTTACTATGTTGTAGTAGGCATTACTTTCAGCTATAGAACTGGTTTCTAGGAGTCCTTTTATTTTTTAGGAATGATTGTACATGTTCGGGTCTTTTTGCACTTGAGTCCAGTTGTATGAACCATGGTTCCTCTCTTCTAGGTGCTCCCTTTATGATGGCCTATTGGACTGTAGGGTTTTTTTTTTTTGATAGCCCAATTCATTTTGTTTTTGGATTGGAGGAATAAAATTTTTCTTCCCTATCAAAAGAAAGCACTACTACGAATTATTTATGTGTTTTATGATTTTTCGTTGCATTTCAAAACTTTAACAATTAATCTGGCTGAACCAGACTAATTATTAACTTGGCTATAGATATTAACTAGAATGAGAATGTGAAAGATACCGGGTTCGTGTAAGTTGAGCCGGGTTGAGACCCCGAGCAAGTTCAACGCTACTTATTTCCTCATTTCTTAAAATATAATATTTTAGTTTACTATTTATACCAAAATTTTAAATTCAACTCCACTTTTTTTACAATTTATACCATTTTTTAATATTTTATTAATAAATTAGCTAACATTTTTTCCAAAACTACAGTATCTCAATAAAATTAACACATCACTATTCACTTTTAAATACTATTCATATACTATATTAATAAAATATTCACTTTTAATATTTTCTATCTTCAATACACAAATTTTGAAAAATATTAACACACCAACAAGAATAAAATAATATTTTTACTCCTCAAATTTGTCTAACTCCATTGGACATGCTCTTAGTTTAGTTTAGCTTGCATATTGAACTACTTATCATGGCTCGTTCAAGTCTTTTGACTAAATAATTGAACGTAACCCAATAAATAAAGCGTTAATGGCTAAATTGATTTGTAACATGACATTTAGTTGAATGTAACCCAATAAGATTAAAATAGACATTTAGTTAAACGTAACCCATGAAAAAGCGTTCATCGCTGAATTAGTTCATGACATCATGACATGCAACATTTCATTATGAGGGACTTCAATTCAACAAATCCGATTTGCAAAAGCTAATGGAAATTCGAACATTGAATAGATATGAACAAGAAAATTATAAGAGGGTTTTTTTTGGACGATGTTTTAAGTATGAGAGGGTATTTAAGTAATTAACAGAGCCAGTTTTTTGTTGCCAATAGAGCCAGTGGTTTATATCGGCTGAAAGTTGCTCCAAGTCATAGCCTATATTTAAACATTTCTATGTTGTCGTCTTTAAGTTATCAATATAAAACCATCAACTCTGTGGGAGCCAACGTTGGTTGGTATTGACAGTCCAGAAATAAAGGATGCGGCGAATCTAATCCGTGGCTTAATTCAACGGACCTCAGCAATTCCGACATGTCACCCACTTCTCTTTCTTTTTCTCTGAAGTATTCATAACCATCTCTCAAGAATTATTCTTACGTGAGGTAAGAAAGCCAAGTTGTCTATTTTCCAAACCAAGGCGCATTCAACGCCATTAATTTTTCTAGTCATGATTTCAACACGAATTTGATGTTACCTAACGTGAAAACATGTCCCCATTCACATGGTATATTAATCCTCGTAAAAAAAAAAGGTTTAACAAATTGTAATAACTGAAATAAACTGTCAGTTATAGCATTGAGTAATGGTGTAGTCATAAATACTTTAAATTATAATATATTGAATATTGAATATATTTTGAGGAAATTACAAAGGCCTTTTTTGAGATTTTAATTTCAATATTGAAAAAAAGGGTTTGCTTTCTCTATTATACAACAATCGCATTTTAAACTCCACAAATGCCACAATATAAATACTCTCCTGTTTTATGTTCCTCTCTTTGTTTCCCTCTCAGCTCAAATTTCTTATCAATCCCTTTTTGTTAAGGTTTATAATTTCTGACACGTTTATGATACGATAACACGATTACGGTGTACACGATTATGACATGACATGAATGACATGAAAACAATTTTTTTAATGTTTATGTCATGTATAATGAATGTATAAGGATGTGTGATAATAAATGACATGACACGATTACGGCACGACTAACACGAATTGTCACCCCTACTTTTTGTCTTCTCTCCACCTCTCGCTCCGTGCAGATTCGCTATGGTTTCATTCTGTGGCATTGGTCGTAGTAGTAGTCACCTATCATTAGTAAATACAAGTATGTGGTGCACCACTTATTGGCGTCAGATCCTGAAGTTGGTAGAAAAGAAAAGGAAACGAATAGAAAAGAGAAAAGAAGAGGGAAAGAGGTTTGTGCTCGAAGAGAACATTGGAGAGAGAGAAACGACGCGAGAAATGAGAGGGAGCGGCACTACCGTAAGTAGAACAATCGTCGCCCTTTTGTGGTTGTAAAGGTTGTGTCATCAAAGAAGGAAACGAATAGAGCGGCATCACCACATTAGAGAGTGACGACAATCCAAAAGATGGATAGAGAGAGAGAGAGAGGGGGGGAGGGAGAGAGTGATGGAGAGGCGGATTCCAAAGTGTCCAAGTTAGATCTTTGAATCCATTGTCACGACCCGGGATCGGGCCATGATAGACATATGAGGCGAACTGAACTATAGGCCTGACTCATCTCTGACAAGCCTCATATATACATAACATATACCCAATTTCTTATTGCAAAATAATTATTAAACAATTATAAATACAGAGTCAGATTTCTTTTATAAATATAAATTCAAAAGTAATACTATATAATATTAAAACATAATTGTAATATCAAAATATGTAGAAAATATTTCTAAGTAAATTCAGTTAGTGAAAATAATTATACACAACCATAAACCCTCGGTGTGGAGCATCTAACAAACATATAGACTGGACAAGAACAAAAGAACATTCACTGCTGAGCGGAGATCCTTACTGAGCATGGAAAGCCAAGATAGCCTGAAATGTTAGCAACAAAAAGGTGGTGAGAATTCTCAGGGAGGGACAACACTCTAAATCGTCTCCAATACATCACATAAACTGTCACGACCCAAAATTGAATCATGACCGGTGTACGAACCGAACCGAACCAAACCAAAGGCTCGACTTATCCTGCACAAGCTTGTTATTATCAGACTTGTTATTCATATTAGACAGTTTAACATATAATAAGTTTTTTATAAAATAATATTCTTAAAAATATTATAATGTAATCATAATATCAAAATATGAAATAAATAATTATAAGTAAATCGGTTAAACCAGTATATTATCAGATACATCCTCCTCTTTTTCGTTCCCTGGCGTCCTCTTTTATAGATGAAGGAAGAGCCAACTTGTTGGGTTTGTGACGATTGCAGGTGAATGGTGCAGATCGGCGGTGCCGCCCAAGCTATTTCTATGCCTGCTGCCATTGGCTTCTATTCCTCTGTTTCTCATTTCCCATGTATTATTTTTATCTTTTGTTATTAAATTAGTTTAGTTTATTCAAAAATGAAGTGAGATGGGCTTATTAAATCAATCTTGAATTTGGATGACGTAAATGGGTTTGAGGGTACAAGATAAGTCCACTTAAATTTTTAAAATGGGCCAAAAAACGAGAAAAGGGCCTATTATATATTTGTTACTAATATTGGACTAGATTTGGATGAAATGGAGGGGGTGGGTCTATTGGACAAAGTGGGCCTACAATACCCAGCTATTTCCGAAAAAGGGTCACTAATAAAATACATTAGTAAAAATTGGCCCAAATTTGAAGACATAACTGTTGTCGAATTAAAATGCCAAACTAAAGCAAAATTGAGTTTAAACAAAACTCGAATTGCAATTAATGTTTTTGGTTCTTTTGAATTTTTGGAATTACCCAAAAATGAGTAATTGCATTATGTAAATAAGAAATTGAAATGATGTTATTACTCATAGCAGAAACATAGTAATAATTCGACAATTGTAAAAAAGTCCATTAGGTAAAGTTATTGCATAAGTTCCTATGGCTAATGCAACAACTCTTACTACATAGCTCACTTGTAGATACACTTTGCCTTTCATCAATGATATACTATATTTCAATCCCTGCAAGTTAATGCAAATATAAGCTTAACATCCCGTATCAAATGCCCATGAGGAAGTAGTAGACATATTGATTTCTATAACAAAAATACCTCAATTAGAAGTCTCACTTCCCTTATTCTTTAACTCTTCCAATTAGAGTTTGCAATTTCTCTTCCAATGGCTCGGCTCATTGCAGTGAAAGAAAACTCCCTCTTTCGCTTTGGTTATCTTAGGCTTAGACTTTAATGATTTGGGCTTGGATTTCCCCTTGCCATTGCCAAATATGTAACCATGGTGGCAAGCATAAGATATGTGAATTCCATTGAGTCACTTAAATGCTTCTCATATTCATCTTTTTATGCTCTTGGGGCATTAGATAGAGGTACAGGGGGAACGCTGTATCGAGGACATAACTATTCCTTTCTTGCTTAAGAATAGTTCTTAAGTTTCGAGACCAATTAAGGAAGTTAGTCCCATTCAATTTATCCTTCTCAAGGATTGATCACAAAGTAAATGTTGATGTGTTGTTGTTTGTTGCCATTATATCTACATATATAATTTTTAAAGATTAATAAGAGGTTTTTTGAATACTCCCATTAAAATTAACATCCCTAAAGTTAATTTAAGTTTAAAACATAGTGGGTATAAGATCCATATTTTACTCAAAGTTAAGTCAGCTAAGCTAGTCCTTAACTTTACCTATTTAGGTAGAAAACTCATTTTTCAACTATATCATATATAACTCTTGTGTTTCTAGAAGAATATGACTCCTATTTATAGACACATAAAAACCCTAAAGAGGCACACTAGGGTTTGCCCAATTCTTGTCCTACAGGAATAAAGATTCCTAATTAGCCTCCTTCACAAATTCGGCACACTCCTAAAAAATAGGAGAGGGGAAATTCAGCCCCCAACCATAATTTGGAGTGTGCGCCAAATTTCCTACATCCCTTTTTATGGTTTCTTCTCCTTGTCATACAAGAATAAAATCTCCTAAAAAATAGAAGTATGACCGAATTTTACACTAGGGTTTATTAATGTTATTGAGATTTTAATTATATGATACATTATCATCAAGTAAATCACTCTATTATTAACGTCTATGGACCGAATTTATGTCACACATAAATAAACCGAAGACAAGATTAATAAGTGAATTATATTAAAAGTCCATTACATTAATGGATAATTCCTTAAATCATATTTAAGAATTAAACCCTGAATTATCAATAATTAATCAAATTAATTATCTCAATAATTCAACTACCAAAAGAGAGAACATTTGTAATCTAATCCAATTCTTTTTAGAGTGTGACCCAATAGGCCCACTTGAAATTTGCAATGGGTCTCGTCCCAAACACTTGGGCCCATTGTCCATAAGCGGTATCTAGTTTATGGGTATCTAGTAATACATTATGGAAACCCAAAATCAAGTGGAGTCGGTGATCCGAGTTAACCTTTCACAATTTGATATTTAGTCATTTTGTCTCATGATATCTATATTAAGGATAAGGCATGGATACATATCAACCTTTATATACCTTAATGTGTTTCTTGATCCCAAGTAAATTGATATGACAAATGCCATTGATAACTCTTTATCAATTCATTTGAGTATGCGTACATTCCATCAATCATACTCATCAAGTGACCTAAAGATATCATTCTTCATAAGAGAAACAAATCCATCACTCTCACTATCACTCCTCTACAAGTTTGATGACACACATCAAGTGAGATATCTTCCTATCTTATAGGAAGATATTCCAAATTCTTTTAGAACTCATTATGGATGACCAAAACCTCTTTGTTGGGAGCAAATTAAACTCATTCTTACACTATGAATGAGCTTAATTAACCCTAATTAACTTAGGCTTAATAGACTTTGAGCTTCTACACATTAAATAAGCCTAAGCGCAATATCTGCAAGCCCGTTGCAACATATATCCAAGTCCAACAAGGATTTGTATTTTATTCAATAAGGGCATCAATGTTTTGCTCTCCCTATGTATCGATTGTTTTCATGGATATTGGCCTTTGGTAATGTGTAAAATTTCTAAAAATTCTTTTGTGTTTTTCCCTACACGTTATCCAATAGTAGTATTAGAGACACTTGCAAAGAATCGATACAACAAGTAACATTATATTTATATGCGATATATTGTTGTTGTATGTTAAGTTTGTCGTTGGATTGTTCAATTATGTTAATAATTGATGAATGGGATTTATGATTTAGTTTCAAAATTGTGTATTTGCTACTGTTTTGAAAATGATTTTCAAAAGTTTTTATCGAAGTGTTCGAAGGAAAATCACGAAGCAATTGCCATTGGTTCACTGTAAAACATTGATTTTTGAAATCTAAGCCAAGAAAATAAATTTGATTTCTTTGACACTGATATAAACATGTTTAATAATTTTTATTGAATGTGATTTGATGATTATTATCTTGGTTTCGTGACTGTCCGTGAAGCGCATCGCAATGGAATGTCCAAAGCAGCGTGCACACAAGCAATTGTGGCATGGCGCGATGATATGAAACATTGTGGGGCACACATTCAGACCTATTTAAGACTCAAAATCAGTTTATAATTGACTCCCTTTGGTTCGAAATGGTGTGGGCAAAAGTGTGGGTTGGATTGTCCAACGCTATGCATGTTGCGCACCATGTGCAATGCATTAAATTTTGTTTTTTTATTTAAAATTGGTGAATTTTAAATTTAATAAATAGATTTAAAATATGAGAATTTTAAATTGATGTTTTCAATTAAAATTGTTTTAATTGGAATTGGAAGAAATTCACATTAAAGTGTTTAATTAAAGTTTCTCCCTTTGGCAAGTGATTTGAAACTAGTTGCATCATTTATTCAAGAGTTGGAAAATTCATGCAATGAATTCATGATCCCATGGTAACCATATTTGGTAAATTTAAATTATTTCATAATTGTTGTGAATTTGATATATGATTGATTATGTGCTATAGTTGTTCATGTGCTTTTGCATGGTGCATGGCATGACCCTATATATGTTCAATGTGATTGGCAGGTTATATTTGTGGGATTTTGCTATGTAATTTTTAAATATGGCATTATAGCGCAGCATGTGCGTCTTTTATTTATTACTTTAGTATAAAATATCATATGAATGTTATTTATTTGTAATGAAGACAAAAGGAAGAAGGGTGGTCCGTTAAGTGTCATGAAGATGAGGAATGCATAAAGGTTAAGTCTTTGATTTCCATATTGGCTTATGGTTATCACTTTACTTTATGGGCCATGTCATGTTACATTCTAATTATGCCTTTTATTTATACTTGTATGTGATGCATGTATGGATGATATAGATGATATATATATTATCGAACGAAATGATAAAGTCCAAACATGAGAACCCCTCACATGAACATTAAGTCATAAAATGGCTTGCATAATTCAACACGTGCCAATACTTCAATAGTCATAATATAGGTTTTTCAAAGCAGAGTGTATTAAACGATCTTAGGAAGATATGATGGGATAACAGTGATATCCATATGTGTGAATATGGTTCGACTTAACTAGCTCTATAATGGTAACTATTACGGTAGTGCATCCATTATATCTAGAGGCATAAAGTGGGTATTAATTCATTGATAATATGAACTAAGACAAAGGATTGTCACTCAACTATCCAAGAGTTCCAATGTGCTATTGGCAAGTCATTGTCTACCTAAATAACTTACTTCTAAGTGTTGAGCCAAAGCCAAGTTAAAATTAAGTGAAATATGGGTCTTGACCCACTACGAAACAAT
The DNA here is from genome assembly GCA_948243855.1 of Flueggea neowawraea. Taxonomy (NCBI): domain Eukaryota; kingdom Viridiplantae; phylum Streptophyta; class Magnoliopsida; order Malpighiales; family Phyllanthaceae; genus Flueggea; species Flueggea neowawraea. The sequence goes on along the minus strand of CAODLS010120248.1, from coordinate 5,334 downwards.
AAGATTGTTTCCAAATTGATTAAAGGGATATTAATTTGATCAAAACAATGGGATCAACCATTTAAACATAAAAGACCTTATTTTAAATGGTGTTTGTTACTTATTTTTCTATTGATTTATATTGTCAAACGCTAATAACCAAGTGATAGTCCATACAATCATTGAGAAGGAAAAAATGGCTTTATAAAAGTGACTTCTTTGATTGGAAATGAAATTCGATAATGGTTCTCAATACAATTACAAGAAGTTTAATATCAAGTGGAGTCGGTTATCCGAATTTACCTTGCACAGTTTGATATTTAGTCCTTTTGTCTCACGATATCTAGATTAAGCATAAGGCATGATTACATGTCAACCTTATTTTCTTAATGTGTTTCTTGATCCCAAGTAGATTGATATAACAAATGAGGTCGAAAGGACTCTTGTAAGATGTGGACATAGTCTAAATGAACTTCAAATAGGCTTTAGACGATAATAGCGAGAGAACACTCAATCCCTTAAACCATTCATAAATGTAGTAATTAGGAGTCTTGAAAGTCCTAACGTCCTTTATATTGTTGTTTGTTATTTTCTAGTTTTATATTATTCGAAATTACCAAAAATCAACTCATTTCCTTTTCTTGCACTTTATTTTTTTTGAATTGATCACATTTAGTCTCGTCCATGTGGGTTATACACCCTAAGGATACTCTTAATGTCACGACCTGTTTTTGGATCGTGACCGGCGTACCAGGCGAACCGTCTATGGCAGCTCGACCCATCTCCCACATGCCTCAGAGTTCAGACATTCTACCCGTTCTCATTGAATAAAACAATTGCCAAACCGTTTAATAAGTATACAACATTTTATAATGAAATCATATGTATATAATATAAGTTATACAAAACAGAAATAAATATAAATCCCAAAACTCAAAATAAGACCCGGTAACCCAACAGAATCCCGGTGTAGAGCTCTTAAACTAAAACAAAAGTTGTCATAACCAAAAGGGCACTCACAATCAACTGGAACGCCTCACTAGGATGAAGATGCCAAAAGGTTGCCGAATGCCAAAAGTGATTCTGAAAAATAAGATAGGGAACAATAGACAAAAAACAGAGAAAAGGGGTAAGAATCACTAGTAAGGAAATGACACTTCAGAGCAGCTCTAGGACTCGCAAAATAGTTTGAAAATACATCAAAACTATTTCATATGCAGGTATAATTGTATATACATATACACACTAATAGTGAATATTAGTTCAAAAATACATTTTTAAAGACGTTCGCACCCAAATCAAACAACAAAGTAGATACATACTAAAAATACATTTTTATATAATGTATACTAGAAACATAAGTGGATGTGGGCCTGAAACTGACAGATATAAATAATAAGGGTGAGATTTGCCACCATACTAAATATGAGTACATTCGTTTGGCCGGACACATGACTACTATTAACCCTGCTAACTGGACATTGACTACGCATTGGTATACCAACAACTACGTTTATCCTACGTGTACAGGTGTCCCACATCAATATATATATATATATCCTAAGATGAAACCATTTTACTGAAAATATTTATATATCTTATATAAATATTTGATAATTAAAACTCAATGATTCACAGAAAATATTGATATACCAAATATAAATATTTAATTCTGAAACGAAAACCAAGAATTAATAATCACATAATTCGGACTATTAATTAGCCAAACCATTAATTAATCCATTTTTCAGAGATACGCCGAACACAACAAAAATATATAATTTAGGAGACACAGCCTATGTGTTTGAACTGCCATCTCAATCACCTGGTATCCAAATCTAAGGATCCAGTCAAGCACTATCAGTAGGTAGCTGGTCGTGCTGGCAGGGACAGGAAGCTGAAATAGATATAGATACAAACATAACAAATGTAAAAATATGGTACTGTGGCAATACCGAATGCATAACATGCAAATGCAAATGCTAATCCTGATGCTCGAGGATACTGAAAAACCTATATCAAATAGGAATGCCTATCCTTGGAATCAAAATCTGAAATCTAAGTAAAATTACAGTTTGGTCCTGACCAATGTAAACTTACATTTTAATCCTCAAAATTTGTAAAATTTACCAATCATTCCTCGAAGAGTACTATTAGGCCTCCAAGTAGTTAAAATATCCAAATAAGTCGCCTAACTCTTAGAAATCACCAAGATACGAAAATTACATCTTTGGTCTTCTAGACCCCTGGCACACTCAAGTAACACAAGTTGGTTACTCGAGTGATCCATGGCATGGCTTACTCGAGTAACACAAGGTGCTTACTCGAGTGAGCCAAGGCATGGCTTACTCGAGTAACACAAGTGGCTTACTCGAGTAAGTCACCTGCCCATAATTTTTCAGAATTTGATCCAGTCTATTCCACTAATAGAAATCATGCTTAAACAACCACATTGCCTATAATCAACCAGCTGAACATTAATCTATGATTGACTCCATCATAGCAACTCGAAATCGCCCCAAAATTGACCAAAAGCGTGATGATCAAACCTATTTATTAACAACCCTAATTCTTATGATTTGAAGCTTAATCTAAGTGCTTTTAGACACTCAAAGGCACGATCTAACAATGTCCAATGATCCTTACAATAGCAACATCACGAAATCAAACCTATGAACATTTTACCCAAAACCCTAATATCAAAAAGTCAAACATCACGAAATCAAACCTATGTAAGAGTGAAATATTACCTCAATAAACGACTAGGAAGGATGGGGAATCACCAGAGATGATTTCAGAGAGAAAGGGAGTGACTAGAGTGAGAAGAGAGAGAGTAAGGCCAAAAGAGTCTGGTGGGGGTATATATAGACCCCTGCCCAAATGGTAAGTCATTCCTCAAATTTTCCTTGCTCATTCGAGTGACAATACTCCTTCACTCGAGTGACACCTCTCTAAATTGAGTAACACCTCTAACTTGAGTAACACCTCTTATTACTCGAGTAAGATTTTCCCAGAAATTCATCTGGAAACACGGCTTACTCGAGTAACATAAAGGCCTACTCGAGTAATCCAAGCCTCTTCTCACTCGAGTAAAATCGATATACTTACTCGAGTAACCCATGGTCCATTTCACTTGAGTAGCAATAAAATGCTTACTCGAGTGACCTCTATGAAAACCATTACTCACCCAAATCAACATTCTAAACAACCTAGATCAAAACGAGATCGAACGGAAAACTACAGAGGGTCCTATCAGAATTTGACGGGTATTACAATCTTCCCCATCAAAAAAAATTTGTCCTCGAATTTCCAGACATATCACATCAAGGCTAAGGTCGAACCCAAGTCTCCAAAGTGACCATAACCTCAAAGTCTAACAGAAAATCACAGACTATCAATCCATGAATCCACTAGATCTCTGACTCACTCGAACTCTAATATGCCAAAAATGATGCAGAGTATGCTGAGGCAGAGACATAATCAGAGATGCTAAAAATGCATGAACAGAGACAGAGACAAAACACGAAGACTGAGTGTAGGATAGAGACGGAGTGTAGAGACAGAGACAAAAGATACCAACCTATCAATCTACGGAATCGAACAGGTGAGGATATCTGCGCCGCATATCATCCTCAGCCTCCCAAGTGACCTCCTCAACTGAATGGTGCCTCCAAATCACATTCACTAAAGCAACTTCCTTATTCCAAAGCTTTTTGACCTGCCAGTCAATAATCCTGACTGTAGCCTCGTCATAAGATAGATCGGGCCTAATCTCGAGTGACTGTAGTGCCAGAGCATGAGACAGATCAGAGACATACTTCATCAGAAGCGAGATATAAAACAGTGGATGAACTGAAGAATATTTGAGGCGGTAATGCCAACTCATAAACTGTGGCTCCGACTCGGCCGATAATCTCAAACAGACTAATGTATCTCGGGCTCAACTTACGCTTCTTTGCAAATCTCATAATGCCCTTCATTGGCGATATCTTGAGAAATACATGGTCTCCAACTGTAAACTCCAAATGTTTATGCTTTGGATCAATGTAACTCTTCTGACAACTGTGAGTGGTTTGGATCCTCTGCTGGATCAACCTAACTTTCTTAGTAGTCTCCAAAATAAGATTTGGCCCCAGTGGCTCTTTCTCGCCGGCCTCGGCCTAACACAATGGAGATCTACACTTCCTGCCATACAACGCCTCATATGGGACCATCTCGATACTCAAATGGTACGAGTTGTCATACCCTTGTAACTCCTCTGCAAACACGTCTGGAAACTCCTAAACCACTGGTACATCTTCGACCTTCAACTCTGATCCTTTGAACTCGATCAGAACAAAAGATAAATACGCCTCACATCCTCGACGAATCATCCTTTATGCTATAACAACTAATACGTAACTCCGAACCACACTGTCTCTCACCCTGATAAAAGAACTCAGTCTGATCAGGCGGTCAAAAACATACTCTCTTTACAAAATAGTCCAGAGTAGCATGCCACTCTTAAAGCCACTTCATACCCAGGATGACATCAAATTCCCCTACATCTAATAAGATGAGGTCTGCAACAAACTCGTGCGCATCAATGGAAATCACGAAACCTTGAACCCCAAAATCAGTTAGCATTTTGCTACCCAAAGGTGATGAAACCTCTAGTAACTTGTCCAACTGATGCAACACTAATCCCGCACGCTCAATGAAAGTTGGAGTGATGAATGAATGAGATACACCGGTATCAATTACTATATATGCTAGAGTAACAGATATAAAAAGCGTACCAGTAACTACAACATTAGAGGTCTACGCATCTTGACTACTGAGATGATATACCTACTCCCTAAAGCACTAATCTGAGTTGCCTAACCTCGACCATTGCCCTGACCAGTCTGAGTGCGACTCCCTACCAGCGTCAGCACTAGCTGTAACTGACCTACCTGCTGTAGACTGTCTAGCCTGAGGCTGAGCACTCAACCTTATAGGACACTCTGGTATCTTGTACGTTGGCTGCCTACAGTAGTAACAACTGCCAATTGCCTTATTGCAAGTCCTGGGATGCCTCATCCCACAGGTACCACAAGGCAGATTCGAGCCCTCCATGCTGTGACCTCTACTCTGCCCAGCTGGCTGAGCCACATTGTGACTCTGACTATCGACTCCTACATGAGGAATCGCATGTTTTGACTTAGTCAAATGTTATTCGTAACAGGGTAACAATAAAGGCTATGATTGGATATGTCATGAATCATGTAGATGAGTGATAGTGAGAGTGATGGATTTGTTCCTCTTTTGAAGAGTGATATCTCTTGGTCACTTGATGAGTAGGATTGATGGAATGTATGCATACTCAAATGAATT
>CAODLS010120128.1:0-24340 GCA_948243855.1 Flueggea neowawraea | reverse complement strand
AGCCGTCTCCATCAGTACCACTAGCGACCCGCCGAATGTTACTACCACCACCATTATTGCCACCAATGGAAGTAGATTTACCACCAGAAGACGATACAGAAAACGACTTGACCGAAGAAGCATCAAAATTGGGATTCTTCCGGTCTTGAGTTTCCACAACGGAGACACTCTCCGTGGCCGCCGGATAATGAGGTGGCGCAGCCGCAATTGCGGCGTTACTTGACATGGAATATACAGTGAAGTTGGCAAGAAGAATCATCACCGACACCATGAGAGTCGGTGTGTGTGAAAACACTTGCTGAAACAGCCAAACAAAAGAAGCGTGCATTTCTTTTTGAACCCTTACAAGAATCCCCTGCAAATCCTCCGTGAACAAAAGCTCCCTCATTTGCAGAGTGTAGCTCTGGAGTTCCCGAATTATAAACACCATTGACGAGAACGCCTTTTTAACCGAACAGTAAGCAGACTCCCCTGCTTCTCTGAACCCTTCCTGCCATTGCAACTTCCTCTTTATCATCCTCAACGACAGCGGAATCTCCACGCTGTTCGCCTTCCTCTCTATACTCGCTGAATCACTGTCGTCTTCTCGCCACGGCGGCACAACCGATTCCACCGAAAATCGACTCTGCGACGTCGTAGAATTATCTTGGATGTTGCTACTAACCGACTCGGATTCCGAATCCTTTTCACTGTTGCTGTCATTGTCGTCCGAAAGTTGGAATCTCAGAGCTAATTCTTGGATTTTCTTGGAGAATTCTTCGTCTGAATACGCGTCTAAGCTCGCACTACAAGCTCTCTTTATAGTCCGAGCATTTATTTTCGGGAACTCGCAAGATCGAGTTCTGAACAGAGCAGAACGGTCTACTCTCTTAACGTAACGGTAGAAGAGAGCCGCCGCCGCAGCTTTTTCGGAACGGCATCCCCGTTTTGATGACGGAGAAGAGACGGCGGAGGCGAGGGTTTGAGAAGAAGATAGTAAATGAGGAATTATCGGCTGCGACAACTGGAAACACGTCGTAGCTACTTTCACTCCCATTTTTTCTCCACAAAAAAATCAGAGAGCAAAAAAGCTTCTCTTTTCTTCTCCTTTAATTTTAATTATTTCAAATCCTCCTTTTCAACTCACTCCGACCTGAAAAATCAATAAAAACAAAATAAGTGATGAAATCCGAGAAAATCGGATCGGAGAGACCGAGAAGGAAGAAATCGGCGATACTTGTTTCCGTTGCCGGCGAGAGAAGCCGGAAGCAGGGAAAGAAGTGTTCGGCTTAAATAAACGCGCAGTAGAGATGGAGAGAAAGAGACTCTCTGAGATGCAGAGAGCAAACAAACAATATCTAGTTGAAGAGAGAGTGAAGGAAGAGAAAAAGGTGGTGTAGATAAAGTGGGAGGTGACGGGGAGAGCAGGTAACCGGTCAGTTTTATTTAGGGGTTTTAGAGAAATCCGGGACAGCTGATATTTCCCAGTTCTAGGCGGCTGGTTTCTCGGACGATATGGATCTGATCTGGCCGTTGTGAGTGAGCCACGTGGACACACCGACCACACCTTCTCTGTAGGTGTTCATTTTTTGGGGTTGGTTCGTTTGCAAGTTGTGATTCTTCACCGACCCATTTAAACTTGCCACGTGCCGTTTAAGTATAGTGACACTTTTCAGATCCGTGCGTATTTTCCGGAAAGTGCGTTCCAATTTGGCAAATCTATATAATATATAAAAATTAAATATATTTTTATAATAATTTAAATAAATTATTATTTTAATATTTAATATTTTAATGTGTGATAATTTTTATTAAAATATTTAATATTTTAATTAATATTTATTTTTATTAATAAAAAATATAAAAATAAAATTTATAAGAATTTTAATATTAAATTTTAATATTTTTATAATTTTTTAATTTAAAATAATTTTTATTTTAATGTTAAATATTTATAAAAAAATAAAAAATAGAATTATAATATTTTAAAACAACATTCAAAATTAAAACTAGTATAATTAAATCAAGCTTTGGAATGGCTTGCCAAGTTTAATATTTTTAAATGGGAAACTACCCTTGATCGTTGCTAATTATACAATGAAAATATTTTATTTTAGAACTGTTTATTTTGCGCATATTTTATTAGCATGATAACTATTTAACAATGTTTAGTATATAATAATTTAAAAAAATGTGTAAATACCGCTCTTTTTTATTTATAAAATTTTAAGTTACCATTTAATTCAATGTATCAAAAACAAATAAACGTGACTACAAACTTTATTTAACATTTATTTTGGTCAAAGATATGTCAAGAAAAAAAAGGAAGATCATGCAGTTGACAAGGGAAAAAAAAGAAAATCATGAAGATCACACGAGTTTAGTTATGCAACAAGAAGAAAAGTGGAATTAATACCAAAATGAAATGCTTTAGAATATGTTTAGTGTATGAAACACTTTTATGTGTTGTTTCTAATTTTTAAAAATTAGAAATATTAAGAAAATATAATAAATATGTTCGACTTACTTATTTCGATTCCAGCAGAAGCTAGCAGAGGAGCATGACTAGTTCTATGTCGGTCTTGCGAGCAAACCACGATTGAAATGTCAACGAGAATACCCGACTGTTTCGCAGTCTAAATGTCACACGTGATCTGTGCAGGACTAGGGGCAGGAGATCGAGGCCTTGGAGAGCTCTCTCTCTCATGTTGGAGAGCTCTCTCTCTCTCTCTCGATTTTGGAGTGTGGTGGAGTGAATGAATGAGAGGAAGGAGCAAATCTCCTTATATAAGCCTAAAAAAGGCTAACGGGTCTAATGGGCCTAATAGACTCATTTCATCCCTAACTCAATTGGACTTACCAATTGCTTTCGGTTCATCGTCTCGGTTCACACATTTATTAATTGAGTTTGTTTCTCCTCAATTGGGCTTGGTCCACGGACTTGGTTCACACCTCGACCGACCAAGTTTGATTCACCCGTAATGGGCGGACCACTTTTCTAACATCTCCCACTCGCACATGACGGACCATAGCTCGTCATGGATCATGATAGAACTAATATCAATCATGATTAAGATCTCGTGTCATACATGCAATTGACCGCACAACCAGCATACGATGAGAGCGTATTTGCTATACACGTATTAGGGTTATATAACAACTCTTAACGTAATCCTGTTAGAATGTGTCTCTTGTAGAACAGCTTTAATCTGTCAAAGTGTATGCAACAGCAGCACACACTGCTGGAAATGTATGCCTTTCCATAGTTCGTAACCACACAATCGTTGTTTTCGAACTATTCGATCTCACGAAATCTTTACTCATAGTTCATACATCATGTGTCACGCTACATGAAAGTCGACTAAGCAAAATTTTGAGACTAGTGCGAATGCGTTTAGAAACAAACTTCTCCTCTTACACCAAACAATCCACATAGCTAAGTTTACTTTCCCAGCTTGACACGCTTGGTCGAATCAATCATGATCATTAACGACAAGCTAGAGTAGACAAACTTAACTACACGTTTTGAATGTGTTAAGGGTTCTAAGGGTAGATAGTACCGAGAACTACATGTTCACGGCAGGGTCTCACACTAGAAAAAGTGAGATTGTTTATCAATCTTTTTCATCCCTATGGTCGTGTATATAACACACATGGTATGATCATGTGTGTTGTGGTGTTATTTCCTTCTCTTGGAGGAGCGCATGTTTATACAACATTATAAACACCATACAGAAGCTTCGGTTACGATGCATTTAGCCATCTAACCTTAATCCACACTTGATAGGATTACTTCTGATTTTAAGGCAGAATATGCTAAAAGTGTCTCAATTTTAGCATCTGATCATTTAATGATCGGCATAGGAATTCATCATATGGTGTATGAATCTTTACATATGACTTTTTCTTGCCATTTTACAATGAACTCATGACTGTAAAATACAAAATGACCTCTTGATTATGAACGTACTCAAGATCTCTCTCAACGTTCAAAATCAGTCTCATCATAGTTCTTCCCCAACAAACTAGGAAAACTAAGGTCAGCACCTATGTGAGTGGGTTACTTATCTGTCCAACATGATTTCACACGTAACGCTACAACAAATGTCAACTCTCAATATTTGTGCTCGTGTATTGCCCAAAATGATCTTATTAAAGATCATGTTTTAAGGGATTACACACTTCGTGTGCCATACGAGTCTTAAGGAACTTATTCCTTATAGGCTTTTATTAACGGATCTTACGATCTCGTCTCGCATGGACTTACATTCCAAGTCTACTTCTTCAAGTGAAACTTGTACTCAAAATTCACTTGTCCTAGTGCAACCATGTTATTCACAAAATGATATTTGATCTCGATTTGCTTAGACATATAATGGATCTTATTTATCCTCAAGCAATCGGGGTCGACTGTCACTAAACTATCATAAGTTCTTTAGGTGATTAGTAATAAGTGAATCTTTCCATTGAATATCCAACCTTTCTAATGCACTGCAGCTAATGAAGCTATTGTCTCAACTTCTTTTGCCACACTTATATGTGTTCCTCATTATTTATTGGAGTGGCCTTTTAGCCAGGTAAGAACACATAACTAGTTATGGACTTCCTTATAGTCCATATCATTACATGGAGTTGCAAATGTGTCTTATTTTATCGCACGCCCTCACGATAACACAGTGCCTTGCAATACCTCAGAATCATTCAAGTATCTCGCTCACTACTTTTCAACACCCTCTTTATATGTTGGATTAATGTTTGCTAGCTAATTTGACAACTTAGCAAACCCTAGGCATTTCACACACCTAGACATTTAATACAAGACATAATTTTGTAATCAACACATGTACTCTATATTACAAAAATATTCACATGACATTTGTATGAAGAATGTTCCTTACACATTCTTCTTTTCATATAGTTCGTGGACACACGTCCTTGTTAAAAGACTTGCTCTTAGTCACGGGATATCTATGAGTTATGCATTTCTGCAACTTAAATCATTCAAGTATTTTGTTGATCCATCTCACTCAAAGAGGAACAACAATCCACTAGAACGATCTCTTGGAGTTCGACTCCAATGTCAACCCATATTATATATCTCAAAGTTGGACTACGACTAATCATTGGTGTCATTCAAGTACGCTAGACCGCTTCTAGCTACAAGTGTGATATCCACACAATTTAGAATGACAAGATTCACCTTGAAACACATGGTATTATCATAACTTATACGAAGATACCATTCTCTCGAAAAATGTATAAGGTCATACATTGGACAATGAAACCATTGGTTCAAACCCTATAGATTTCATTTCCAAATTCTCTATTGAGAATTGGACGATGAAACCATTAGGTTAAACTTTATAAATTTCTACTCCAGATTCACTATTGAGAAAATGAGTCTCTACATTTGTTGATGCAGATCAAGATATAAACTAGCACAAATGCCAAAGTCTATTCAATATAGGTAAATCTTTCAGCAAGGTGGACTTCCTTTAGCGATTATCGATGTCTTACTCGATTTATTGCTTATGTATCCACTTACTCAAATAAGTTTTCACCTGTTGGGTATATTAACCAGTTCTTAAACATAGTTCAATCTCTCAAATGTCATCTATACTTCTATTGCTATTTTCACTGGGATTAATGGACCTCTAATATATTATATGGTTTATCCTTGACTTTTGGGATTACTAAAAGGATCACAAGCAAATCATTTATCGAAAAAATGTCATTGTGAGACTTTACCAAAAAAGAATCACGATTGATTCATTCATTGAAGAAATGTTGTCGTGAGACTTCATCCATTTTAGTTTTATGCATTTTCAAAAAAAATGCTCCTACTGGGTTCAAGTTTCCTACTGGAAAACAAGAATCTTGATGTCTTAAATGGGTTCAAATTTCTTATAGGAACTCCCACTAGGATTAAGATTTTCTACTCCAATAGAAGTAAGAATCTTGCTACCACTAAAGTTAGAATCAGGAACAACCGCACATACTTGAGATAAATGATATAAAAGTTGAATCGCTCCAAGACTTATCAATGTATCACTTTCAGAGAAAGAGATTACAATTGCTTGGATTGATCTCTTGAGATTTTAAAACCCAAGCATACATTACCCAAGTCAATGCATCCCTTTCGGATAAAGAGAAAATAATCGGTTTGATCGATCTCTTGAGATTTTAAAACCCAATGATGTAATTCACATCACATTACCCAACTTTATTTCTTATCATTTTTTCTCACTCTCCCCAAGAATTATCCCACTCGGATAGAGTGATCCTGGGGGTCTTAGTTCCTGAATCTCAGAGTAATAAAAGAGTTTACTTTTCTAATCCCAGTTAAGAAATCTATTCCCAAGGAATATGACTTCTTATAACTCGTTACTATGTCAATTTCTCATTATCCCACGACAATTGTATCATTTTGACACAGAAAGGTATCTAAAACCTTACGCCTCTTAGCCTTTCCAACTAAGGGATCGTGTCTATTGTCGATATATCTCTTGGTTCCAAGTGGTTTAGGTTATACATTCGACCAATCCACAATCCATGATATATATAAGTAACGAACTTAGAGGCCTAGAAATAAACAATTAATGTTCATTTCTATTTCATCACATAAAGCTTTGGACTCATCATATAGATGTCTCGATTTTAGTCGATCTACAAAGCTTTATTAGTTTCCCATCTTGATTTCAAGAAGTAAGAATAATCAAGAAGCGCAAACTAACTTGACCATTATTACTTAGGAAGAATCAAATGGATATGACTTCACATTCCACAATCATATATACGAATGTGATGAAGTAGTAGGCATTAGCCTTGCGCTCTTATACTTTTGACGTCAAACATAAAAAAATGGATTAATAGCAATGTGAATTTAGCTCGAAGTGCCTTTTGAAATGATTTATTTTCTAGTATTCCCTCTTTGCAGTGCTCGTAATTAGACAACTTGAACTTACACAATTGCCTAATACTCCCACTTGACCTAATCAACGTAGTCGATTTTGGCAAAATGGTTGAGTTTGCATTATCTTCACATAATCTCTTATGACCACGTGAAGTAGCAAGAAATGGAAACTAGGTCATTCAATAGTTAGGTTTTATACCTTAACTAAGAAACCATTTTTAATGCCAAAGTAGTATTCCACTCAACCAAGATTTAACAAATACCATAATTGTTCGAACACAAATTAAAGGCAAACTTCAATATGATCAGGACAGAATCTAATGCAAGAAAGGTTTCGGCTTTTACACAAAACTAATTTGCACATGCTAAATCTTTAAACTCCCACTTTTGAGTTATTCATTGCATACTCAACTTGTTCTCACTAGAATTAGTTGAAATTTGATGAAGTCACATTAAAACTTCATTTTGAGGATCCTAAAAGTTGAATTAATCGTCTACTAATGACAAAATTCAATAGAGAACATCGAACAAGGTAACTCTTTTCACTTGCGTAAGTTTGAGCAACATACCTTTAAAGGTGCATTCTCTTACATATAGTATGCCTTTGGTTTTTAACATTTCACTCATAAAATGTCGGCATTGTTCATGTTCATGTTCATGGATTTCCTCATAATTTTGTTTAGTCTCCACTTCTTAAGGACTTAAGGTTCTTAAACCTTTTTAAGACATTCTATTGCCTTTGTATTGGAATTTCTCCAATAAAATAAGACATTATCGAATTTCTCTCGATCTCATGTTTAACATAAATGTGGATTAGGTGCAACATGATTTGCTCCTAACATCTAGGCAAGAAGTGGATAACATCTTTGGACCTTTTCCTTGATCAAACTATGATAAGATCACTAGCTCTCTAATCATGTAAGACTTACACCTCTACTTGCATGATTAGGTTTTATAACAAGTATCAGTCGATGGTTTAAGACAACGAGCTTACTTAGTGTCACGTCAACTAACTGCTCTTAAAATGCAAATTACAAATATATTGCATCTTGATACTTGTAAATTGGTCAAGTGAATACATCATCTTTTGTACCAATAAAAGATGATGATGGACGTAGTGAAATTTTTTTAACTTCCACATCTCATAGACATTTCAGTCCAAAATATGTTGAGTGATTTTCTACTTCTCTTTGAATTCGGCCATAACCAAGTTCAAAGGGGCAAGAGCTTTTGCTCTTAGAGTACACGCTAGATTTTCATAATCTAGGATTTTTCAATTGTTGCCGCCTAAGCCCAACATAGCTCAGCATACGTTCTCGTATGGCTCGGCATCAATTGACTTTACAAGCAGTGAATATCACACAAATAACAAGACATAATTGCACACAAGTAATTCATTCGGCAATACACATATATTTAATATCCAACCAAAAATTAAACCAATATAACCTCTTATTAAGCTTTGAATCGAAATGTACACTAGGTGCACATTTATCATCTCGGTCTTAACAATTAACCATACTATATTTAATTTTATAGACAGTAAATAATGATTGTTTGGATTCACTTTTAAAGTCCAAATGACTTAGGGGAATCCATGTTAGTCATCTCAATTATCAAGACAAATTCAATAATCGGACAATATATTCAACATAAAAATATTGCATAAAATTAAGGTAAATTAACACAATAATAAGCCAAAACAATAAATGAAATAATAATCATTTATTAAACCAACATGTAATCTAAACAATTTATCTCAATGTTAATATACATATATTAACATTGGACAACATTAACACACAAATAATATTTATATTCCCAAAGAATAATACTACACAATTATAGTATTAAATATATGTTTGCCAATTGGATACATGATGAACCATTTCGAAAGTGTTAAAATAGAATTCATAAGTAGTTGTGCCAACTTATCAAAAATTCTATAAATTATACGACCTTAAAGTGGATCTCCCACTTCTCACGATCTCTCTTTTTGAGATCATGGTGATTTTGGACATACCAATTTCAAAACGTTCTTAACTCACTAGAATCTCTAAGTGTCTATCCTTAATACTTAAGGAATTATGTTTCCATGAAATTTTAGTATAGACCAATAGTTTAACCAATACCAGTGATGAGTGTCACAATCTTTTATGAAGTAAGTGAACCTTCATCACCGTTGTACACTTAATGCACAATCAAATCTCCTTTACGACAACCACCGTCCCAAAATACTCTCTTTTGGGAGTCATACAGATTCTTTCTTAATTTGTACTATGTTCAATGCAATGTGGTTTTACCTCATTTGTATATTTGTAATAAATTACAAATAAAATGGGTATATACGTACTAGCTTATTTCTCAAATAATTAAAATCTAATTTCAATTATCTAAATGAGAACCACAGTTGCACATTTTAAAACTAATTATTTAAAAACTAATTTTCAAAATAATTCTTGGCTGAAAAATGTAATTTCTCACAATTTTTAGCACTATTTATACACCAATAAATTAGAAAAAAATAGTTTAAAAACTTAAAAAATTATGAAAAATATACCATAAAATCCAAAAAAATCTAAGTAATTATTTTGCCAAAAATTTTATAAATTTTGGTGGTCTGCACACGTGCCACTCGCTGACACGCGTCAGAAAGAGGTCACACGCGCACCCATACACTTCCACGCGCTACTGCCATCCCGTCACGTGTCGCTTTCAAACTTCGCCATCACACGACGGCACACGTCAACATCCAACGCAGCCACGTTTCAGTGTTGAATTTTGACACGTGTCGACATCATATGACGCCACGTTCTGACACCTCATGAATCCACGTGTTGACGTCCCGTGAGGCCACGTTTCGATACTGACAAAGACACGTGTTGATCTATTATTCATCCACGTTTTACGCAGTTAACTTTGACCGCCTTTGACTATGTGCCACATGACGAAATGTGATTGATCCGTGTGTCATTTTCGTGATCCTTCTACTGCTGCCACATGTTACAATCTGAGTGATCCGCGTGTAACCCATAGAAACGTGTAACGTCACCGTTTCAGATCAGATACAAAATTCATCTATGTTGCATCACTCAGTATTTTTCTATCAGATTTTCGTCCATTTGACGACCTCCCCAATGGAATTTCGCAACGAAATTTTGGCAGGTAACGTTTTCAAGGCCTCCGATCTCAAATATTTTGTCGAAATTTCAAAATTCAAACTTTCAGAATTCAACTCCGGACAAACTTGAACCAAAACGACGTTTGAGACGGAAAGTCGAATACCAAAAAATTACAGTAGGCATCCTAGACAAAGACCAACAATATTTTCTAAATATATTTGAAAAACAAGTGTTGGCTCTGATACCAATGAAGGAATCACATACCGGTTAACTAATAAAGAGTATAATAAATATATTCGACTTACTAACCTCGATTTTAGCGGAAGCTAACAGCGGAGCAGGACCAGTTCTATGTTGGTCTTGCGAGCAAACCACGGTTGAAATATCAACGGGAATGCCCGACTATTTCGCAGTCTAGATGACACACATGATTTGTGCAAGACCCGGGCAGGAGGCCAATGTCTCGCTTTCTCCCGTTGGAGAGCTTTCTCTCTCTCGATTTTGGAGTATGGTGGAGTGAATGAATGAGAGGAAAGAGCCAAGCTCCTTATATACGCCTCAAACGGGCTAATGGGCCTAATGAGCCCAACAGACGCATTTCATTCTTAACTCAATTGGACTTGTCAATTAGTCCGGGTCATCGTCCCGGTTCATACCTTGACCAACCGAGTTTGTTTCTCCTCAATTGGGCTTTGTCCACGGTCTTGGTTCACACCTCGACCGACCGAGTAATTATTTTTTTAACAATTATTTTTTTTATATATCCACATTTTATCCTTCTTATATTTCCACTTTGCACCGCTGATGAATAAGTTTTCACCTTCATTTTCATGAATGTAATAATTTCCCAAATGATGATAACACAAATCATCATCTTCCCACGAATACCAACACTTTTTTCACTATACAGTTAAATTTGTAAATTAGAGTCATATTCTTCAAAATTAACAAAAAAAAATCAGTGTTCAATATTTTTGTTTTAAAAAAAACCTTACAATCTACCTTTGTTATTTATTACCCAATTTTTCTTTGAAATCTAATCTATTATCTTATTTATGACAAATAAATATGGTCTATAAATTTAACCGTACAAGGGTCTCATTTGGTGTTTAAATTAATGATTTTTGATGAGTTAACATAGTACTTTTTATTGAACCATCGACTTGATAATACCGTCTTTTAATGGCAATAGAAATGAAAGGATTGATAGGTAGAGGGGCATTATAGTCATTGAGACAATGCAAATTTATGAACCATCCAATTCGGGCATGTGCTATATAACAATTCTCGAAAGTGCTCTCAATTGTTTTATTGAATATATATCTGCTGGATACATGCCAAAAAGAATGGTAAGCTTGTGTCCATTTCCGTCAATAGATTATAATATCTTCAATTAAAAAACTATATATCATCACCCTTGATGGGTTTTATTTATTGATGCACGATTTTATTCCTCCGTCTTGTCGTTTAAATTATTAATAAATAGTTGTTATCTTCCTGGAATTTAAAACACAAAATAAAATAAAAAAATCTAGTTGGAGCTCAAAGAGGTGAGGTTTTGACGGTCCAAAATGAAAGCTCAGAAGAGAATAGGAAAAAACAGCGAAGCCAACTTGCTTCTGCTATCTGTGTTGAATATATATATATATATATATGTTTACATCAGGAGAAATTGGCCATTTTTGAGGGTGACATCAACGAATAATATATCGACGGCTACAATTGTTATCTGCAAATCTTTATGACGATTGTGATTAATTTAATAGGCCCCCAAGTTGGTTTGATAAAACTCTATCAAATCACTTTTGTCCTCTCTTAGTACCATCTATCAACTTGATTGTTATTTTAGTGTTTTTTTGACTAATTAAGAGCGTGCTTATATTAAGAAAATCGGCTCACGCTCAAATTTGTTCATAATGGTGTTTATTTAGAGTAAATTTGGCGTCAATAAACTGTATAATAAAAAAATAAAGAGAATAATATGTTTTTTTAAACTTAAAATAAAAATTGTTAATGTATTATGCTCCAAACAAACATTATTCCATGTGTGGTGATTAAATCTAATAAACCAACTTTATTTTTCATTTAGAAAAATTGATCTAATAAGATAACACAAATTACACTTAACCACACACCAAGTAGGTCTGTCGAAATTTAAATTGTAAAATTTTCTTTGTGTTGATCACTTAGATTGGCTTATCATCACACTGTTGTGAAACAGTTCGATTAGTTTATACAGAAATTAGATTTATCATCACATTTGTTGTTTGCTTTTATCACATCAGATTAAAATTAGGCACTCAACGCATGCAAGACAGCAAGAGCATTGAAAATTATGCCAATATGGTTTAGTACGCAAAAAGTGTAGAACTAATAGAGTTCTAATATAGTTGAACTATTTATCAAAAAAAAATAATTGAACTAGTGTCAATAAATTTATAGTCTAATAAAAACTAAGAGTTACGGTAGAGTGACATACATATCTGTTTTCCCGTAATCAAATATCTTGATTTAGAATATTGAATAAAAATTAACATATATATACGCTTTCAAAAAAGAGTTTAGCCTAATTTACTCAAGACACTGATATATTAATTATTAAGTCAACAGTATCTACAAAATTTTACCTACTCATTATCAAATTAGTCACATATCGAGATAGGTTTAATAAGTTTTTTTTAAATGGATTTAATAAATATCAAAGAATAAAATAATATTCGACTTTATATAAAGAATATAAAAAAAAATTGGGCAATGCGTCTCAACTCTGGAAGGGTTGAGAATGGTTGGTTGGTCCCATGCAAATTGGTTCGAGTATACAGAGGAAAGTGGTGAATTGACTCCAACGAGTCCAAAAGTCATGGCTCGGTTGCAGACACCCACTTGTATGACAATCATTCCCACTTCCCAGCCATGCAAAATATGGGTTTGTGGGAGCCAACTCTGACACCACTGCCAGCCTGGCACCTCCCAAGATCCCAGAACCAAAGAATCTGTTGATTCCCAAAAAGATTTGATCCCTTTTTGTACAAATATTCATTCATATTATTCCAAGAATCTGAAATTCGGTGGCTAAGTTGTTTATGTCAAAGTTTTTGATAAACTCAAAATGATCACTTCCCAGCATTTTAGGGCATTTGTTTTCTTCCACCAAGAAAATTTTGGACCATTTGCAGGCCATTTTTTATTGTAATTGGAGGGATTGGTTCTTGAATTTGACAATCTTAATTTTCTGGAAGTAATGTCATTGTGTGGCATTGAATCAAAGATGAGAAAGTTAGGTTGTTAGGTGTGATTTCTTTGAAGCAGACGTTCATCTCCCCTGTGAAGTTTTTGGATGGCACAGTGTCTATTTCCATATAAATTAACAACTTTGCTGTTTGCTGACCGCAGGAACGAACCCAGAGCAAAATCAGCGAGGGGCACCATAGCAAGTAAATAATAACAGTAAACTTTGTTAATAGAGTTTCATTGCATCAAAATAAGTAAAACTATATTTTTAAAATGTATTTTATTACTAAATCTTAAAATATCAATTTAATAGTGTTCAAAACAATCCCAATTAAACTATAAATTTATTAATTATGTATTAATAAATAATTTAAAGTCTCAAGAGTTACATCATTAAATATGGGAGAAAAAATACTATATATAATATAATAGATATTGTATAATATATTGTGTGTATGATATATTTCACATTTGTATAAATAGTTTGGGGAGGGGTCCCGTGACGACCCTTTCCTTCGTCCCTTACTGACGGGCATATAGTTAATTGGTATTAGAAGAATTGACAGAGTAAAAAAAAAGACTTTAAAGAAACAAATTTATTGTTCATAATAGAAATGACAAAATTATAAAAATTAAAATTTTAAAACGTAAAATCTCCATATATCAACTCTTATATCTTTTCGTGTTGAACCCAAGGTTTGATTAGACCTACTTAAGCCAAATATTTTAAAATCACACTTGACACTAAATTATTGTATCCACTCGGCAGAAAAGCATGATTATAGTTATTTTAAGCAAATGAAAGGTAACTTTTTATATTTTTTTATAATGCACGGTCAAAATTACACTTATCATATATCTATGTGAAAGAAAAGTAAAGCGCACTCAAGTCTATAATTGAATAAAATTTGTAATGAAGATTAGACAACAAGACTTTGCAATATATATATATATATATACATGCTTAGTGGAGACATAACTATTGAAATAAGCCCTCCTTTGGTATAATTTACATAATCTAGAATTATCCCAGTTATCTTCAGATCTACATACAATAAATATCAATACTTTATTGCTTTTTCTTTTATTAGAATTATCCTGAAACCTCTTAGAATTATTCTGAATTACTGTTGCCCTTGATTTCTCACTGTTTCCCCTATGAGGATAATTCTTTTTCACGTGTCCAATCTCCTTACAGTGATAACACCTCAAACTATGAGTCTTACATATTCTCTTGCCTCTACTCATGGTTAACCCGGACTCCATACCGTCTCTACCCAAACTAGAAGTTAACATCTACAGTTCTTTAGACAACAAAACATCATTAACATCATTCACCGAGATTTCATCTCTACTATACATTATAGTATCAACAAAAATCTCATACGAATCAGAAAAATAATGCAACAGAAACATAGTTTGATCATCATCATCAATGCCAACACCAACACCTTTCAAATATAATACAATCCTATTAAATTTATCAAGATGTTCTTTTATCTGCATGCCTTCTGACATCTTCAAGGTATGCAACCGTCTTTTCTGATAAAGCTTATTCGACAGGAATCTCTTCTGATACCTACTCTCCAGCTTTTTCCACAAGCATGTTGCAGTAGTTTCATCAGCCACCTCAAGACATCATTTGTCAGACTCAATAGAATTGCATTACGCGCTATCTTCACAGCCTCCGCTTTCTGCGCCGCTGTTAGTTCTACCGGTAATTTCTCTTCACCTTTAATCGCCTCCTCACACTTCTACTGAACCTGAATCACCTTCATCTTTAGCTTTCATAGTGTGAAATCATTCGACCCATTGAATTTCTTAATATCGAATTTGTACGAAGACATCTTCTTTCTACAGAACGAACCTAAAGTTTCTGAACAAACTTCTGTGTATTTGATACTACTTGTCAGAAAAAATCGGCAATAGAAGAATGGGGAATAAACAGGAGCAATCACACAAAAATACAAGATTTACGTGGTTCGATCAATTTGATCTACGTCCATGGACAAAACACAAGTAATTCTACTATTAGAGTCAAAACCAAGCATACAAGCTTACTACGACGCTCAAAGACTTCCCGACCATCAAAAGGCATTCTTCTATTGCCGATTTTTTCTAAGCTTGTTCCTAAGCCTCCTTATATAGTTTACAAGGAATACAAGCCAAAATAGACAAGCAAAACCTTAGAATCCAACCCTAAAACCCGTCAAAATCAAGACACGGGCAAAAGATGGAAGACACAAACAGAACCTTCCAGACACGGGCAAAACTCGTGACCGTGTGATAACCAAAAAAGCCCCTGAAACTCCAGGGACTGGGACACGGTCGTGGCCAAGACCGTGTCTCTCAGTTCTAGCTCCTTTTGGCTTCCAGAGCATCCCACGATCCATTACACGCCCGTGTAACTCCTCGTGTCCATCCTGTAGCTTATTTTCCTTCACAAATTCGATCGTTTTTGGCTCTATCACTTCTTTTAAGGTTTGACTTTAATTTTAATCAAGAAAATCACTTCAACATTAACAAACCTAACTTAAGCCAAATATTTTAAAATCATACTTGACCCTAAATTATTGTATCCCCTAGGCAAAAAAGCATGATTATAGTTATCTCAAGCAAATGAAAGGTAACTTTTTATATTTTTTTATAATGTACGGTCCAAAGTACACTTATCATATATGTACCCTCAACTCTGTAATTGGCCGGAATGTTCGATAACCACAATTCAAGCAGTTAATGTGGACAAGTAAAGCATTTTGAGAAGCAAAACGAAAAATAAAACAATAGATGTTGGAACAAAAATGCATCAAATAATAATTACAAACCCTCCTATGTGAAAGAAAAGTAAAGCGCACTCAAGTCTATAATTGAAGTAAAATTTATAATGAAGATTAGACAACAAGACTTTGCAAAAGAGAAAAGGCCAATATATATATACATGCTTAATGGAGACATAGCTATTGAAATAAAGTCTCCTTTGGTATAATTTGTAAATTTTTTAAAAAGTTAATTATTGAGAAACTCTATTAAATGGAAAATATTAATTTTTTTGGTATAAAAATGCACTTCTTTAAAAATGTGATGGTAATATTTTTTTCATTAGTTAAAAATCATAATAC
The DNA here is from genome assembly GCA_948243855.1 of Flueggea neowawraea. Lineage (NCBI taxonomy): Eukaryota > Viridiplantae > Streptophyta > Magnoliopsida > Malpighiales > Phyllanthaceae > Flueggea > Flueggea neowawraea. The sequence goes on along the minus strand of CAODLS010120128.1, from coordinate 7,976 downwards.
CTTAAGAAAATAAAGAAAGAAGAGGAAAGTAAAGATTAAATAGTCTTTTTCGCTATATAAGTAAAATTCTTTGGGGTTTTGGATTTTACTTCCCATATGTAAGAGAATTAACTTCCCTTGTATTTAAAAAAACAACCATGAAAATGATTAACAAACATGTCAAAGTAAGAGATATTTCTCCGCACTAAACAAGGCCTAAAAGTTACAAAGCCATATATAGTTTAGAGCAGCGCTTTATTTACGCTAGTATATATATATATATAAAGTTTGGAGCAAAATCTACAATGACACGTGTGCACTGCAGCTACAAAATACAGTTTACTTTTTTTTAATCCACTTACTGATATTCGAATCTATGAATCTGGATTTGAGCACAGTAACGGTTGCGGTACCTTTCTTATTGAGATGCATTTAAAATGGAAAAATCAAAATAAACACCTTGTCGAGACAATGGCAAGCGAAAATAAAAAAGACTAGGCCTTAATGGGAGCTTGCACAAGGAGAAGATTTAGAGCACGCATTAGAGGAGATTGAGAGCGAAACTTTAATGAGTAAGTAAAATGAAATATTAATGACAATTCTTCTATCAAGTAGGTAAAGAGTGCATTACTCATGAATTGTTCATTCAAGAAAATAATGGTGACTAAAAAGGTAATTGTCTTTATTACTCGACTCAATATCGGTAGGCATACGAGGAACTGAAACCCTAATCTGCTTCAAAGGTTTCATCTGCATGTGCTGGAGTAGACACATGGCAACCTCGCAGGTCATACCAGTACTAAATATACATCACAACATGTGCATTGATTCACAACAAAACAACACACCAAAAGCTAGCTTTTATCAAACATGTGGCAGTGTTTCTTGGGTTTATATATATCATCATGGAATTAGTATTACCATTATAATGTATAATATAAAGTTTGATGTTCAAATAATTAAAATATAAATAATCATTATTATTTTGATCTTTTTTTAATAATAATACAGAGCTTATATGAGAAAACTATTTATTTAGCAGTGGAATCTCTTAGGAAATATTATTAAAAACCAGATTTTGGATCTCACTTCTTAACTCTAACTTTTAAATAGATTGAATCCTAATCTGAGTTTAAATTTCATTGTCATTAGTTATTAACTAGTTAAATTGAATTAATTGAGTATAAGAGAAAACAAAATTAGTCATTTGCTATCAAATTAAGCTCTAGAGAATCTAATCAGCCGTTTTCTGACAAAGATAATTAGTCTTCTAATCAATCCATTATCCAGATTTCACTATTATTAAAACAACTAAACGTGACAAGCCACCACAACTACCCCTGTCCTGTGCTCCAACAATTTTGTGACGTCGTTCACCGCTTTAAAATGCCTTTTGAACCAATTATTTTTTGCTAATTAATATTTCCCATCGTTAATCATAATCACAACTAATCGTCAGCTGTGACTACTTATTTTGTATAAAATCAATTGAAGCATAGAACTAAACACACAAGCTAACAAGTCACAATCACAATGTGTGACAACTTAGTTGTGGTTAGAACAACCAATATAGCAATAGAGCTCGTTTCTTATAAAAAAATATAAATAAAACTGAGAAAACAAAAAGAAAAATCTCTATTAATCACTTTAATAAATTATATCATCTACTGATCAACTTGTTTCTTAATTATGCGAAAGTATTTTGAATTGTGAGAAACAAATATGCCTACTAGCTAAATCACTATTTTGTGGCTTAATTAGTGTTCACTCTTTAAAATAAAATTATGAATACAATTATTATGGTGTTGAAAACAACCAAGTAATCGAAAAAAAGTCAAGCATAATTAATGAATAAGTTGAATCATACTTTGCTTTGTATAAATATCTTCTTCATTTCCGATTTGTGGCCGAGATTTTTCCGAGACAAATTTCTTATCATATATGTGGAGGAGTTGGAAGATATAGTCCCACGTCAACCTTGGAAGAAGGCAACTTCGATGTTGCCTACTTCACGAGGCCTCACTCGGTATTCACTTTTATTTACGTACATTATTCATTCAGTCATAACCTTTTGTTATGAATCATGTTGAAAACGAGAAAACAAAGATAACGCAGTAGACGTACTTTTGTTTATTTTATTGGACAAGTGTTTGAATCCAAATAAATGCTTATAACAACATGTTCTGAATAGATTTCATCCGTCAAAGAGTATGAGTTCGTGTCTGATGGGAAATGCTAGTTGGAAGAAGAAAAAATTACCCAAATTTCTAATCCCCCAAAGTGATTTTTTTATTCTTTATAAATAAGAAAGAGATAAGAGAAGAAAAAAGGTCAATACTTCAACGTCATTATAGTTATCCATTTTCCATTAGGAAAAAACTTAATTGCGCCTCAAAAGACTGGTTTCATAGCTATTATTTCTTTATATATTGCTCAAATGCCATATTTATGTGGTTTATAATTAAGGAACGAAAAATGATATCTTCAGCACTGGAATCTTAATATAGGCCAAAGGGATATGACAATGATGATTTCATACATGCTGGTTTTACTTTCTAGTAGATTTTCGAATTAGATATTATGAAGCGCAATAGAGAAAGCACAAAAGATTTGGTATTGAGGGAAAAAAAAAGAAGGAAAAAAACATTGATGGAAGGAGAAGCATGATAGAAAATCTTTTCATGTTTAGTTGTCTGGTCACATATAATGGAAGCCGTGAAATAAAAGATAAGTTTGGGATGATCAAGACTCAATTGTTAGGATGAAGAGAAAATAAGCCAACATAAGGAAAACGTCGAGAATAATTGCTCTAATAATCTTGAAATTCATTAATAGAAATGGTTGGATCAATGTTTGGACAATGACAGGTAGACACCAATGCCACTCCAATCTCCTTATCCCCTCATCTATTTCTCCTTTCTTCCTCTCCCACCCAATAAAAATCCATCATCTTTCTCTCACTTTTCGACTTTACTATAATCTTTCTCCACTATTAATCTTAGTTATTTCTACATCGAAATATAGGGTTATAACTAATCCAAATTAGTTCATCATCTACGATGGATTCATAACTTTCTGATACTAGAATCACCTTAAATACTAAGAGATCGTAGATTCGAATCTTTACTAAGAGTCAATGATAATCATCAGTGGTTTTTCTCCAACAATTATCTTTTCTAGAATTGAATCCCATTTCTTTAAAAATAATCCACTTAAAACACTGTTGTTGCTCATAATCGATATATATACAATAGTACATTTGTAAAGGTATGACTCATACTATTTGAAAGATACAATTTATTCAACATCAGTATACTAACGAAGACTAGCCTAACACCTTGAAATTACTCACAACTATTACTAAATATTATATTGCACATTCAATGAACAATGATGTTGCTAGATACTCGCGTTTCTTTCTTTAAATCGAAAAATTAAAGCTGGCATCATTAATTTGTATGATTGTGATCATTTCAGGCTCTCAATTTATAACCATTTCAAGTTATCTAAGATCTACTTTGAATACAATATTATGGGGTTTCATTCCATATTTTATTGCCTAAAACAAAGTATACAACAAAAGCATAGTAATTTCCTGCAACACAACAGTAGTATTGTTGTGGTGGTATAAGCATTACAAACTTTTGAAAGAGAAGTTGTACTCGGAGAAAAAAAAAAAAAATCTCCAACAAAACAAAAATTATTACAACTTTTCTTATTAAGATACAACATTCCTATTATATAAGTAAATTTACCATTACTTACAAGCAACCTATGTCTCACACTACTCACTATTGTTCTCAATTTTATCTTTGAATGTTATATTTGGATTATTGTAAAAAAAAAATGTTATATTTGGATTGACACTAAAAAAAGGCTCATTTTTTTTAAATCTTTTTTTGTCTTAACGATAAGGTATTTAGACCCATGTTGGTTTTACTGCCAAGCATTGGAACTCGTCAAAGAAACTTTGGAGCTTGAACATGTGATTTTGTTCAAATTTCTAACCCAAAAAGTGTTAATACCATTTTAACTATCCCTTTTAACTTTTTTTTTTATATAAGTATTCCTTTAACTTAAAACATTTTTTTTGCTCATGCAGAAACTTATATTTAGTAAACGTTTTTCCAATATTAAAAGAATTCAATTTGATATAGAAATCAATATATATTAGAAAACGAAAAAAACAGTGAGGATATTTTGGTAGTGTACTTAAGGAGATTGAAATATCTAAGCGGGGGTGGTCCTTATGGACATGCAAATAGTCAATTTCGCAGACGGCGTCGTAGAAGAGGACCCGTAGAATGATTTCACACCACACCTCTCCACCGAATACGAAAACTATGAATTATGAATCAAATACAAAAGGCCAGCTTTAAGTAACAATGACAATTTTTTTTTGTTTTTTTATTAAAGATAATTATAGATCAATCATAGTGCTTATCCTTTGTTAGACAATTTTAATGAGCTCCGACACGTGTCGCATTTGGGCCACACCGCCGTCTAAGGGCATTGAATGCGAAGAATATTGCATTTAATGAACCTAGCAGAGAGAGGATTAGTTGGACCCTCTTGCACGAAGAAGGGGAACCAAGTGTGTCAAAAAAGTTTCCGAGGCCAGCTAAATGGAGTGGGGGACTTTGATCTTGGGTGATGATGCCTGAGCTAAGGAGATGTTTCTCAGATAGGTCGGTCCGAGATGATAATTGGGTAGGTCAGTCCGAGGTGGTTGGTTTCACACTTTAAGCGGTAGAGTATGACGAGTCTGTTACCGAACTCCCACGATTTGGGCAGTTATCGGTACGTGGAAGCTTTTAACACAAGAAGATGGATAGTTGATAGAGGTTGTGCTGGGTGGAGGCTTGGCATGAACGAAGAAATTTTGCTTGAAGAACTTGGGGGCGAAAATTCTGTGAGTAACCACTGAGAAGTCTTAATATAAATAGGCGTAGCTAGGAAGAGTGAAGGACACACAGACCAAACTCTTGCAAATTTATTTCTTGATTTCTCTTTTGTTTCATTGTTCCTTTCCGAGTTCCATTTTTTTGTTGAGCAGTGATGGCGGATTGCAAGAATTCTCATGCTGAGCACGTAAGCATTTAGGACTTTTGTAACTTTTATTAATGCCAATGTTCTTCTTGATTTCAATCTTTGTTTGCTTATATTTACCTACTTTCTTCAAGTATTGTTCTTTATTTGCTTTCCTTCATTTGCTTAGTCACAACTGCTTAGTGTTTGTTTATACAATTGTTAATAATGTTTGTGTGGTGGTTAATGTCATACTTCGCATGTTGGCTTTTGGTTCTCTCATTTATTTACATGAGTGTCGGTAGTGTTCGTTTAGATCATTACATTACACTATACTTTAGTTGTTAGTGTTTCTTACGTTTATAAGTCCTAGGCTGCTAGGCATCACCGAACCCCTAGTTGAATTTACGCGGTCATTCATTTTTTGGTTGCAAATTCCAAACCGATTATCTAGAGCACATACATTGCCTCGGATACAAATTTTCCCTAAACATATTTTGGTAACCATAGTGGGAGAATTGTGAGGAATGGCGAGACACATGACTCGAAGTGTGAATCTTCAGTTGCAACTCGAAGGTAATCGTGGACAGGAGGCTACTTTGCCCGAAAGACAAGAGGTGTCTCTAGTTGAATCCAACCTTCAAATGTCCAGGTCGGGATCATAGTCCCTCGGGGATGAATCTGACTTCAAGGCCCGTTTTGAGGCTGATATGGCCGAGTATGATACGCGAGCCAAAACTCGAAAAGAAGCTCTGCGAGTCCAGTTGGAGGCCATAAACACAGAGATATCTACGTCCCTCCATGTTTCGGAGGAAAATCACTTCAAACGAAAGCAAGAATTTGAGCGAGTTCTGAATGGTAAAGTTCAAGAGGCTTGACTCCATATGGATTATCAAGTTGGAAAAATCCAAGGTCAACTCGGACAAGTGTCAAAAGAATTGATTAAGAAAATAAGGAGTGTCCCGACCGAACAGGTTGAGTTGTCTCGAAGGCAAGTGGAGGAGTTTACCAAACGAACCAATGATTGGTTCGTTTCGGTGCAAAGGCAAGGTGACCAAATAATAGATGATCTCGGTCATCTCTTTCATGATTCTCAAGGTCCTTTTGGGAAACAAATAGCTAAGGACTTTGAAGTTATGATGGAGGCTTAGGAAGCTCGAATGGACAAAGGCAAACGTCCTCTGGAGGAAACAGCTCAAAGGGTTGTTTTGACAGGTTCTCCATCCAGGAGACCACTTGATCCACCCTTTGGATATCCGACGGTTCCTACCAATCGAATTTTTGAGCTAGCTACACTGTCTTATGCTGCACGAGTCCCTGAGCAAGGGCCTTCGTCTCAAACTGTAGTCCCCACATCGGTTGTCACTACAGTAATCCAAAGTACCCCGTCAACACCCTATATGCCCTCAGACACTCAGGGAATAAGGCCAACATCCACTTTGCCAACTTATACCAATTCAACTTGGCCTGTATGTGTTCAAGGTCCAGTTGTCAACCCTGTTGTACCACTAGTTGGAACTAATGGGGTTTTATATCCCTCGAGTACAAGTTACTCGCCGTGGGGATTACCAAATTCAAGTTACGTTGCAGGAGCATCCTCCATTCCAAATTCTGGAGTAGGAAACTTAGCAGCGACATCTTATGTTACTCCCTCAGGTAGTAACTCGATAAATGTGCCCCTGGTGTTCCAATAAATCCAGGAGGGATCCCAGCGACAGTGCCTTATGGCGTTCTGATAGGCTGACAAACCACCAAAATAATTCCTACTCAAAAATAATAATTCTGTAAATAGCAGTGAGCAGGGTCAAATCCATAGAGATTGATAAATCTTATTTATTCGTCGAAAATAGAGATAAAATAAAGTTGCAAAAATTGGAAGTGAAGCCGAGAATAGAAACCAATGAAATCAGAAATTGCAATGAAGGAAATAATAAAATTGCAGCAGTGAAAATATGAGAAAGTCAATAAGAATAAATGTCTAGTCAAGATACTTCTTAGTTCAATCCAATCAATTGATCACAGATACAAAAGATCAATATAAAACATTCGAAAAGATAGAGTTAAAGTTAACGGTGACACACTCAATTAGCCCATCTCTTCTTACCTGTTTGATAGCCATGGGACGCTCTACAGACTATTTCCCTAACCACTAGACAACCCTCGGGACGCCCTACAGGATTTAATCTATGACAACAGTAAGAACCAAAGAGACCCCTATCCTAACTAGTGAAACCGAAAATGTCGTGATTCATTTAAACTAGATTATTCAGTTCTATAACAATGAACAATGTCCAACACATAAATTCACGTTATTTGTTACCTAGTTTAGGATTAATTTGACGCACTATCAATTCTAAATAACAATATATTATATCAATCAATCAATCAATCAACAGGCCTTCATCAATCAATTAATCAAAATAATAATAAAGGAACTAAGACACAGAAACTGAATAAATACTCAATAACATATAAAAACATAAGTCTCACAACATAATATGATCGAACCTTGAAAGTACCTTGACTAGAAAATTGTTCGTCTATATGCAAAATATGAGAAGAAATAGTTGAGGGGCGTGTTGCCCCCTTAGGGTAATCAAAAGTCTCTCAAATAATAATTTTTAGAGAGTATTTATATGTGCTCTCCCTCAAAACCTAATCCTAATGTAAATAATCTTGATAAAATAATAATAATAACCCTAATGTATTATTCCAACAGTAAAAATAGATCAACAACCTTTATATGCGTCCATGAGGCTCAGTTTTTTAGGCCTAACAGTGAAAACACGCAGCCCAATGCAGAATAAGTTAGTCCAGTCTTCGTGCCCTCTACAACATGGTCATGCCAAAGTGCCTTCCAAGCTGAAATGTGCCCAAAATCGCTCCAAATCCACGCATTTCACCAACATTCCACCTAAACCAGCAAAGAAGACAAAAGACATAAAAAGACATGAATAACAATAATTTAT
>CAODLS010120031.1:0-15467 GCA_948243855.1 Flueggea neowawraea | reverse complement strand
ATTAATAGAAGAGTCATTTATATAATGATAATGTATCATGTAATTAAAAGCCCAATAACATTAATAAAACCTAGGCAAAATTCGACACACATTCCTATTTTTAGGAAAAATTCTGCACACTCCTATTTTTTAGGAGTCCTTGTTCTTATGTGATAAGGAGTTTTTATTCTTGTAGGACAAGTAAGAAGAAACCTAGCAAACTTGAACTAGGGTTTCACACATCTCTATATATATGTGTGTGTGTGTGCATATTATAGGCCATTTATGAATGCTTTTTAAAGGCCATTGCCGAATTTTGTGAGTGTCACATAAAGAGAGAAAATTTGTGAAAGCTAGAATATTTATTCTCGGTGCTAGTACACCCAACCAATTCAATGATGTTCGTTCATGTGGATACCTTTAGTCACATTTGTGAAAAGGCAACGTGGGAGAAATGTTTTGAGTTTTATACTAAAAGCTACACTAGCACTCCATTCAGTCATTCACTCTAGCATCGTGTTTTAAGGTAAAATATGCTAACCCTAATCAGATATATCGATGTGCATGGATTCTTGGTGGAATTCTAGATTGAAAATTTTGTTATTTCCCTGCCATGTATGCTTATAAATGTCATAAACTTAGTCACGAATTTCAACACTTTGAAAGTACCTTAACTAGAAAGGTGATTAATTACACATGCTAATGAGAAGAAAGCACGAAATTAGAGAGAGTGGTGGCCTCCAAAAATGTATGAATGAGAATGAGGAAGAAGAGAGAGTCTTCGGCTACTAAAATAAGGAGTATATATATGATATTTTCTTAAAACCTAATCCTAATCTAATTAAACTCCCTAAAATAATAATAATAACCCTAAAAATATTATTCCAACATAAAATTTGAGTAGTAATCCTTCAAAAACATGACCCATAAGTCCAAAACATGGCCCATAAGTGCAACACATGACCCAATGCACTACGGTCAAAATAGTCAACGCGGCTACTTTGGCATGCCCACGCAGAAATACAGTTTTCATCTGAAATGTACAGAAATAGCTCTAAATCTTTATGTCTCACCAATATCCCACCTAAAACATTAAATAAGCATAAAGACATAAAAATACATGAATAATAACAATTAATAATGTAAAAACTGTTGGCCCTAAATTGCAATCCAAGAGGGGGGTGAATTGGATTTTTGACTTTTAAAACTTGTTTAAAAACATTTTGTAATTATCAAAATATTCAAGATAAGCAAAAGCAAAGTAAGAACAATTTATCCAATTCACACAAATACTAAATGTAAAGAGAGAAGGGATAGAAAAATCAAAGCCAATTTTTATCGTGGTTCGACCCTCTTAACCTACGTCCACTCCTCAAGCTTCCCCTTGAGATTTTGAATCCACTATATCTCTTGCTTCAAAGGGTAAGAAGATGATGATCAAGAAAAGGGGAGGCGAATTGGATTTTTGACTTTTAAAACTTGTTTAAAAATGTTTTTGCAATTATCAAAATATTCAAGATAAGCAAAAATAAAGTAAGAACAATTTATCCAATTCACACAAATACTAAATGTAAAGAGAGAAGGGATAAAAAAATCAAAACCAATTTTTATCGTGGTTCGACCCTCTTAGCCTACGTTCACTTCTCAAGCTTCCCCTTGAGATTTTGAATCCACTATATCTCTTGCTTCAAATGGTGCAAGAAGATGATGATTAAGAAGAGGGGGGCAAATTAGATTTTTGACTTTTAAAACTTGTTTAAAAATATTTTTGCAATTATCAAAATATTCAAGATAAGCAAAATTAAAGTAAGAACAATTTATCCAATTCACACAAATACTAAATGTGAAGAGAGAATGGATAGAAAAATCAAAGCCAATTTTTATCGTGGTTCGGCTCTCTTAGCCTACGTCCACTCCTCAAACTTCCCCTTAATATTTTGAATCACTATATCTCTTGCTTCAAAGGGTGCAAGATTAAACCTCTACAAACTCTTACTTAATGGGTGTAAGATTAGACCTCTACAACCTCTTGCTTCAATTGGTGCAAGATTAAACTACTACCAATACAAACCTTATTTTCTAGACAAATAAGAAAACTATTTCTCTCTCAAATACAAAGATATTCTCAATAAGAAAGAATGAATTCAATAATAAACACTCTCAAGAAATAATAAACTTGCAAGTGAAAGTCACTCTTGAGAGGTGTGTGGATGATTTGCAAATATGAGCAAGAGAAGGCTTGATGTTGTTGTAAGATATTTTCAAGTGATGAATAACATATTCTCTGATGTGTTTTGAGGCTATTTATAGATTTTCAAGTTGATATGGCCGTTGGAGGATTGAATGTAGTCGTTGTGAGATAAAACAACACTTTATTTAATGTTCTGACATAGCCTCTAACTCGAGTTAACTTTACCTCTTACTCAAGTTATCCTTTGTGGAAGATGACCTCTGAAATGTGTAACTTGAGTTATCATTCATGTTTACTCGAATTATCCATGTTTTCTGACTGTTGGAACATCGACATTTGATCATTGGTTGCGTCAGGCTTTGTCTCCAAGCTCTAACTCGAGTTATAAAAGTGTTTACTCGAGTTAAATTTTCTCCAGACTATTTAACTCAATTTAGCATTATTTTAACTCTAGTTATCCTTAATTTAACTCGATTTGGCCTTTATTTAACTCAAGTTGTATGGCATTTGAACAACTCGAGTTGTGTATGTTCTTAATCGAGTTGTAGCACTTAATCCACAGCTTCTGGGCATCTTTCTTACTCAAGTTGTTGATTCTTTTACTCGAGTTATCTTGAAACATTAGTGACAAAGTAATTAACAATCAAAACCCAATTTTGTTCATCATCAAAACACAAAGGGATATAAATGTTAACCACATTTGGTTCAACAATCTCCCCTTTTTTATGATGACAAAATATGCAAGAATTTGAACATCTATTCAACAATAACAAATAATTTCATCAAGGATTTTACTCTTTGTCACTTGGTTAGTTCAATACAATAATAAGCATATTGTTCAAAGCATTATTGATATCACTTGTAAATAAGAATGATGTTACTCATGCACATTTAACAAATTCATGCAACAAAAACACACATAAAATGCAACATAAAATATGTCTAAAATGCAACTTATCAGACATCCAAGTGAGTGGATGACAACTTCAGACACATAGGTTATGTCTTGAAACTCCTATTATTTTTGTTGTGCTGGATATATTTCTGAAGTTGGATTAATCTAAGGATTGAATAATTTAATAACCTGATTATGTGATTTAATAATCAGTACTCTGTTTTTGAATTCGATATATAATATATATCCTCTCCCTATTTTTGCTTCTGATATGCATGTCTCTGTTTTTGTATTATACATATGGTAGTTTTCTGATATGGGATGTCTAGCTATGGGGGATGTAGCATTTGATATACTAATGCTTTGTCAAGGCATAGCTACCAAGGATGCTGGTAGCCATGTGTTCCGGCCCGACACATGATTTGTTTTTTATTAGTGGCAGAGTCCACATCACCTTTGCTTTGGTGATTCATGCACACTTTGCTTTTGGTCCCATATCTCTGATATTAATTATTTTGAATTCGATATTATTATGTCTGTGTGCATGCTGTTTGATTTGATTGCGAAGGTTTTCAAAAAAATTTTTGAAACGCTATTATGTATTAGCGTGTATATATACGTATTCACTTATACTTACATGTGGTATTTTTGAACTGTTTTTAAAACATTCTTTGTGATGCACGTATGAGGCGATCTGGAGTGTTGTTCCTCACTGAGATTTCTCACCCTCTTTAATATTTTCCAGGTGCACATATTTTGGTTTCGGCAACTAGACTGCATCTTGGACATCAATGAGGCATTCTTGGGTTAGTGATGCCCTTTTGCCTAGCTCTTTTTGTTTTTGGTATTAGAGCTCCACATCGCGATGCTATAGGGTTACTGGGTTGACATGTTTTTTTATATTTTGACATATGTTACTGATCTATATATATTTATATATTTTTTATACATGGTAAACCCGATTTATTATATATGTTTGGATAACAAAATGTTTTAATAAATGTTTTGATAAAATAATAAATTGGGTAGCATTTCTGATTCTCTGAGGCTTGTGCGAGATGGGTCGGGCTCCCGTAGACGATTCACCTCGTACGCCGGTCATAGTCTGGAAATGGATTGTGACAAATGACTAGACAAAACCTAATCTATAGTATGATATTTAATCATTTTGTCATGCGATATCTCGATTAAGCATAAAACATAGACCATGTCATCTTTATAAAGCTTAATCAAATGTTCTTTGATACCAAAGTAGACTGATCAAACAAATGATATTGATAACCTTATCAATTTCATTCGAGCACAACCATGTATTTCATCAATTTTACTTATTAAGTGGCCATGAGATATCTCACTCAAATAAAAATGGGACAAATTCCTTCACTATCACTCACATTCCTCCACATGCTGGACCATATGTCTAATTACAGCTTGTATTACCATCTTGTTATAGACAATGTTGAACTATATCAAAACATAAAGTTCCTTATGTAGCAATCTATGGGAAATTCAGGTCGAAAGACTCAAATATCACTAATGCGATAAAGAATGCTGATGACATATTTTGTGTAGTATATCTCATAGAAGGTCTGTCCAATATCATGCTCCTAACATGTATCTATGTTTTGGGTTACATCCCATGTCCATGACCTAAGCATGATCATCTCTTGAGAGTGCATACTGGTCTTGTCTCATTATCATTCCCATGATAATGAACTACTAGGGACTATTTAGAATAACATTCTTTTATCTTAAGGTTTTATCATCAAGTCACACACTTGATGACATAAGATAAAATTAACTATTCATGGATACTTTCATCAAGTTATTGCATTACAAAATAACATGAAAATATATATAACGCAATGAAATACCTCATATTTATTAAATAACAATATAAATGACAATGTTCATATGATTGGGGATGGCCAAAATCGAGTCGGACCGGCCCGAATTGAAACCGTACCAATTCAATAATCGTTGCCAACGGTTACTTCAGTCACAAAAGTGATCATTGGCAACAAATCATTGGAGCCATTTTACTTTTTTTTTTTTATTTTTTAAAAATTTGTTCTTCTATAAAAACCCACATTTCTCTCTCAATTTTGAATTCAATCTCAAAATTCTCTCATTTTTTTCTATATTGATTTTTATTAAATCCAAGCCTTTTATTTTTTACATTTGTAAAAATTAATTACTTGCATTACGTACTTGTTTTAATTATTTTTAATGAAATTATTGATCATATTTTTTCAATTTTTATTTGTGTTTTTTTATTTAAAATTTAGTAGAGAATATCTATACTTACAATTGTATTTAACAATTAAAAATTGAAACTGAACCGAGGAACCAAATCGAACGAAATGAGGACAAAAATTGATTACAACATTATTCTTTACAAAAATAAAAAAAAGTCAGTTTGAACTGGATCGAACCAGACTAAACCGAAACCGAAATGTCCAAAATTGGCTATGGGCAATTTGGTTCCGTTTCATCATTTCTTTGAACCTAAACCGACAATTCATGAACTGGGGTCATGTCTATGATTGGGCTAGAGCATATCACCAACATTGCATCACATCATCGTCTCTAGCTTGTAGAGGTGGTTTTCTATGGATGGAGATTAATTGAACTGCAGATCAATTGATATATGCTAAATTTGCATTGTATTCTAGCAAGAATTCCAAGTATCATCACCCTTTGTCTATTGCATTTTTTCTCGAATTTATATTCTTTTTTAGTTTTGTGTAGAGTGAATGAAAGTGCATGAAAATGGATGAAAAAGGTGTTTTTAAAGTGGCAAGGTCAAAGGATAAAAGTGTGACGAAAACTGGATGAAAATGTGCAAGAAAAATGTTTGTGCATGGCCACTTTAGGATAAACTAATTTGAAGAAAATGAATGGGGAAAAGGTGCAAAAGGGACTTAAATTTGACAGGTCCCAAGCAAACTCATGAAAGCAAGAATAAAATGAAGATTTTATAGAGCAAAGAAGTGTCACGGCCGTGGTAGCCAAGTGTTACGGACTGCCATGGCAAGCAATTGAAGGTGCAAAATGTAGCCAAAAGGTGGCCACAGCCGTGGCACCCAAAATTTATGCCAAAAAGTGACCAGAAAGTGACCACGGCCATGGCATTCTACAAGTGGCCAAAAATAACTCCGAATGAAGACAAAAAGAGTGGGGACCAATGCACATAAAGGTGGTACCTTTTAGACATTTGTCCTAGGATTTTGAAGGGACCAAGAGAGCTATAAATACGTTTTTTCACACCATTTTTGGCATCCTTGGACACACATATTCAAGAAAGAGAGAATCATTCTCTCTTATCCATTCTCCAAGGAAGATCTAAGCATTGAAGAGGAGAGAAAAGAGGAATTGAAGGGGTTTTTCATCGTCAATTAAGAAAAGCTTTTTTCCTTCCTTTTATCTTCTTTTTATTTGTTTGGAAATATGTTTAGGATTTATATTTCTTACTTTATGCCTCATTTTGTAAATATGTTAGCCTAGATTTTATGTTAAGGTATTAGAGATGTAGACCTAGGATTGATGTTGCTTTAATGGATGATTGTGTTGGGTTATGAACTTTTATTGTTATATCTATTGTAATTGTGCCTTTATTGCTAGATTTATTATTGATGATGATTTTATGACTTGTTTTGTGTGGAATGATGTTGTGCTTAGCTACTATAATGTTGTTTTTCACAAACTCAAGTGATGAATTGAGATATGAAGCTTGAGTTAGGTTTACAAGCATAAAACTTATTGAGTGCTAGAGTAGGAATACTTAATGCCTAATAGATATTCAATGAAATTCTTCAATGAACCTAATGGGTCTAGTTTGGTTAGGTAAGGCTGAAAGAACCTTCCTAAGAAGCATAGGTATGACTTGAGTGACTTTTAGAGAGGTCTTGAGTGATTTATATGGAAAAAAACACACACACCCATTTCTTAAAATCCATTTTCATTCATTTAGCATCTAAATCCTTGGTTTCATCTTGAAAGCCTTAATATTTTCTTATTATTGAGTTTCTTGTTTTAATTTCTTGCTTGTTTTCATTTACAAAACCCAAACAACAATTTGATGCTTTTATTTGTTTTTTCTTTACTATTTGCTCACAAATAGACTCGTTCCCTATGGAGACGATACCCTAGAATACTTCCAAGAGTTTTTTACTAAAATTGACACTCGTGCAATTGCGAGAGCCTGATCATCAATGTGGTGACAAAGGATGATGGCAACGACAGCTAGGGTTCTTACTTTGATTTAGTGAAAATTAGTTATTTAGTCCTTTATTTTTTTGTTAAATTATTGTTGTAGTCCTAAAAGTGAAGGTTGGCAAATGGTGGATGGATAATGGACTTTTTTGTCCCCATATGTACATGTTGTCCACCTCTTGTTGCATGAAATAGATTTTCAGATGGTAGACACATGACAGACAAATGGTTGACATTTTTGTCCACCATATGTATTTTTGTTATCCAGTTAAAAATTTATAAAAATCTATTGTTAAATGAAACAAATTTTTAGATAATGGACACATTGTGGACAAATGGTTGACTTAATGAAAATTAGTGGTTTTGTTCTTTATTTTTTGTAAAATTATTGTTTTAGTCCCAAAAGTGAAGGTAGATAAATAGTGAACAGATGGTTGACTTTTTTGATAATCATACGTACACATATTGTTAACCTCTTGTTAAATAAAACAAATTTTCAGATGGTGGATACTTGGTGAACATTTTTGTTTACCATATGTACCCTTATTGGCCTGAACATTTGTAAAATCCTATTGTTAAATGAAACAAATATTTAGATGGTGGAAACATGGTAGACAGATAAACTATTTGTACACTTGTTGTTCACTCTATACATCTGAATTTTAACAAAATTTTAAATTCCAGAATTTTTGCAAAAATAGTTTCATGCATGTAAAATTTTTCAAAGTTGACATTTATTTTTTTAGTATATTAGTGTTTTTCCCAAACTAAAACATCTGATATAATCTATTAATTGACTGGGCTTATACATCTATACTCTATTTGTTTGGGCCTTGAAAATATATTGTGGTAATTACGTAATACATCAGCAAAAGTTTGCAAAATTTATTCTGTACGGACAAATTTTACTTATTACAGATACACTTTGTAATATTTCGTCCGTACACGCGTGAATTTTCATATACACAGAGTCTTGTTTATATGTTGTTGATTTGTTGTTTATGTTTTTCTGTATATTCAAATTCAAGATGTCTTATTTATTTGTTGTTTATATGTTGTTTGTTATTTGTATATTGATTAATTATTATTTATATATTGTTGGTATCTTGTTTATATGTTGTTTAGATGTTGAAAATAATATACAAACAAATCTGTAATTTATATGTTGTTGATTTGATGTTTATATATTGTTTATATGCTTTTTTATGTTTTTCTATATATTCAAATTCAAAGTGTCTTATTTATTTGTTGTTTATATATTATTTTTTGTTTGTATATTGATTGATTATTGTTTATATATTGTTGGTATCTTATTTATCTGTTGTTTAGATGTTGAAAACAATATATAAATAAATTTGTAATTTATATATTATTTACATGTTGTTGATATCTTTTTTATATGTTGTTTTAATATATACACAACATATAAACAAAGATATCAACAATATATAAACAACATTCAAGTTTTAAGACAAGAAACAACATATAAACAAGTTTTAAATAAGTCTGAAAAATGAATAGATTCTAAACAACACATAAACAAGATATCAACAATGGGTAACAACATTCAAGTTGTTTATTTTAAACAAGAAACAACATATAAAATCTATATAAAGAAGTTTTAAATAAGAAACAATATATAAATAAGTTTTAAATAAGAAACAACATATAAACAAGTTTTAAACAAAAAATAACATATAAAATCAATACAAAGAAGTTTTAAACAAGACCGAAAAATGAACAAATTTTAAACAAATTATAAATAAATTTCAAACAAGTTTTAAACAAGTCTGAAATGATTCCAAAAGAATGTAATTTATGAATCCAAAAAATGTAATTTATAAAATTTGTGATCATAACGCGCGTAATTTTTAATTCTCTGCCAAAATATTGAAATTGGACTTGGTGAATCCATAATATATTAATGTGTGCTCCGTAAATTGAAAATGGCCCAAATATTTTCTCTAATTCTAATGATTGGTGAGCACCAGAAAATTAGTTAAAATAAAAAATTTTCTGGCATATGGAGAACATTTTCCGATAGAGCAATGGATTCTTGCCCCAAACCTACTTGAAACATTTTAGAGACGATAACAAATATCTTTAAAATATTTTCCATACAAAAATACAATGAAAAATAATTTCCTGGAATTCATTTTCAAAAATTCATTTGTCGTAAAAAAATTCCTTTTCTTCCACAAACAAACGGCGCCGTAGGTGGTTGTAACCACTGTGCCAAAATTTATATAACAAATTAAGAAACCCGAGGCGAAGATCCTTGATTGTACACAAGTTGGCTAGTTAATATCCTTGACTATATATATAATCAACAAAGTTGAAGTTTCAAAGTAATATTTAAAAGCTTCTAGCTTTTTTTCTTCTTATTTTTCGAATTATGTACTAATTTGTAATTGTTTTAAATAACAAGATCCTTTCATAATCGTTTTTTCTCAAGAGATTGTTTTTCGTTTTTTTAATAATCTATGCACTGTATATACAACTTGAAACTGTTTGAACAATATTTTTACAGTGTGTCTAGAGTAGTCATGCATCAATTCTATGATTTCTACATATGTCACATAGTAGGTTTTAAAAAATTATTTAATATTTAGTTTAAGTATAGAAACGTTAGTGGTTTTTTGGAAAAAGTTTTACAAAGTATGATAATTAAACTTCATTGAATTTAGTCTGCTGATCCATTTATAAATTTACATTAGATTTATGAAAAAATATTCAAATTTAGTTCATTTAATACTACTTATTTGTTAACTTGGTTATTATTTAATTTATATAATATTGAATTTGTTCAATAAATTTTTATTTAATTACTATATATTTATTATGTATTTTTATATTATATTAATGTACAAAAATTAAATCGAAACCTACAAGCTACGCAAGCATAGTCTTTGCATACTACTTATTATCCACATTGATCATGATGTAGAAACCCTAATTTTAATATTTTATTGATATCAATAACACTTAGCTATAGTTTCTCTCTATATTTTTGAAAAAATTAAGGTATATAGATTAAAAATTGTTAAACATATATGTCGAAACTACGCTTCGCGGGGTATTTGACTAGTTAATACTAATTATTCGTATTGAATATATTAAAATGGAGTTAATTCATCAATGACATACTGACTAATAAATTACACATAAAATCTGTTTCTGTGAGTTGTATCATGGAATTTCAGAATAAAATAAACGTTGCATAACTGTGTATTATTGATGTCCTTGCATTTTGGCATCAGAAGAAGATACATCAAAATTACCGTGGTGATACGTTTGAAAGAGTTACCTGATTAACAGAATAAATTTTATCATTTGAAGATTTTGATGGGATTGGAACAACTCGTCCAACAGAAAATGCAGGTTGTAAGGGCCTAGGAAGTGCTATAGTATCGCTAGCCAACATGACAACGACATATGACATGGAGGGTCGATCGGCAGGATCCTCTTGGACACACAACAAACCAATATGAATACATTTCAGCACCTCTGCAACTCTTGACTTTGTAAGTAACGGGTCTATCAACTCCAAGCCTTGACCCTTAGACCACATCTTCCATGCCTGAAATTAACAATAAAGGGGTTGATGCAAACTGGACAAATAATCAATATTGCTATGAAAGGATTAAAGTTACAGGGACTTACATAAGTAAGGAGGCTTTCACCCTGCTCCGATAAATAAAATCCATTGTTCCTCTTCCCACTAATAATCTCTAATACAATAACTCCAAAACTGAAAACATCTGATTTTACAGAAAATAATCCTTCCATCGCGTATTCTGGCGCCATGTATCCACTATTTAATTTCAGGGAAAAAAACAAAATTAAAGGTTGATTTTTTTATTTAACCTTGCCATCCTACTATATCATATGATTACTACCCATTTAAAAGCTTGTTTGGCCAATTAAAAGAATAGCTTATAAATCATAACTTATTTTTTGAATAATAAAAAATATAGAAAATGACACGACTTTTAATAAAAACACATATTATATGCTATATGCTAAAAAAATGTTGAATATAATGTTTTCCTGACAAGTTCAACTAATAAAAGGTAAAGATACATACTATGTTCCAACAACTCTGTTAGTATTAGCTTGATTTTGGTTTCCACCAAATATTCTTGCCATTCCGAAGTCTGATATCTTTGGATTCATGTCATAATCAAGCAAAACGTTGCTTACTTTAAGATCTCTGTGAATGATTTTGAGACGAGAATCTTCATGCAAATACATTAGGCCACGAGCAAGACCACGAATGATGCTAGATCGTCTTTGCCATTCAAGTTGAACAGCCAAGTTTGGATCTTATAAGAAATAAGAATGCGAGTAATAATCAGTTGTTTTTCGATTATGGAAAGAGCAAGTCGATGGTTGTAAAGTCATACCAAACAGAAACAAATCAAGGCTTTTGTTGGGCAAGTACTCATAGATGAGCAATTTTTCATTCTTCTCTAAGCAGCACCCGATAAGTTTGACAAGATTTTTGTGTTGTACTCTGGCAATTAAAGTGACTTCATTCATGAACTCTGTCAATCCCTGATCTGAATTTCTCGAGAGTCTCTTTACTGCAATGTCTTTACCATCATCTAATGTACCCTGGAAGAATCTTGCAAATTTATTATGCAATAAAAAATTATATGCAGATAAAGAATTTATAGAATTATTTATTTGTTAAAGTAGGTAGCAATTGCATAAATTTCGCGTTATTTGAAGTGCATTGTGCTGATAGAGGTTACAAGCATGGATACCTTATACACAGGCCCAAAACCTCCTTCTCCAAGTTTGTTTTCATCAGAAAAATAATGAGTGGCTTTCCGCACAATGTCTAATTGGATAAAAGGAAAATCCTGAGGCTCTATTGGCTTCTCTTCTTCAATACTTCCTTTCGGATTTCTGTCCCCATTTCTTGATCTCTCCAAATCAAGAAAGTGAAATTCTTGGATATTTTCACTCACACCAACTGATATTTGGAGTTCAAATGTTCAATTGACATAAGATAAGTATTTTATACATTGGAAACATCTTGAATGGAATTTCGTATAAAGTGTAAATGATGTCTAACATTAATATATTCACCTTTCTTCAGCTTCTTCCTTTTGCGTAAGATATAAATGTAACATCCAAGTAGCAGCAGCTGCAGCCCTATTATAGATGATATGCTTACGCTAATTACCATCTTTCTTGAATCGCTCCCTTGATTTAAGACATGCTTGTTAGTAATATGTTCATAATAAATATATTTTATAAGGAAGCATATGTTTATTTACTATTAGATCATAATATATGTTTATTTACTATTAGGTATGTAGATATAACTCTCTAGATGATGATTGTTGATAAAAATTCAAGAACATAAATAAATGGACATAGTAAGTACTTAATCGTACTTTTCCCTCTGGATGCTATACTTGGAGGTGGAGCTGGAGCTGGAGCTGGAGGAAGAGGCTGCAGCGGCGATGGGATAGCAATTGCAGTATGATATGTTTCATACCGGAAGGAACAACTTGGAGCTAAGATTCTCCCTCCGGTCCTGTAGGTGCAACATGAAGACAGACTAATAAGATACTGAAGACACTGCCCACACTCCCACGTGGCTAGGTCCGGCGTACACTGCATAAGCGTATACACCGTTTCAACCGAATTAGAAGAATAATTCATCGCAAACTTCCTGGACGAAGCCGCCGCCACCTCAGCTATGTCTCTCAGCGAGGTTCCCACCAGCTCCATAAAGCTTGCTTGGTTTCCTGTTATGTTCCCTGCATTCCACATATACACTGCATCGCGCAGGTTCAAGCTGGGAGACACGGGCACGTTTGAGTAACGTAAGAGGCAATTATCGTACCATACCACGGCCTCTCTGCAACTACTTAATATGTACCCCGTAGATTGGTTAACGCACTGTTGGCAGTCGTCGGTGCCGACGTCACCACCGCAAAGATAGAGACCGTACACGTCATCTGGGTAGCGGCCAACAGAAGCGTTGTAGAAACCGGTGCTAGGGGTTCCATTGGAGGCAAGAGAGGAAAGAAGGATTCTGAGATTGCTTTCGTAGGTGCTGTTTCTGGCGAAAGTGGTGGTGTTTGGACAGATGTAGTGGAGTGGCGCAGCTTGGGCTTGGGTGGTACCGATGATGGTTGATATTCCAATCAAGGATAGTAGGATTACAGAGATTCTATTCAGAGTTTGCATTCTGTGACCAACAAGATATCATTTGTTGTTGTTGTTTGGATTGTTGATGTTGTTGTTGATGAAATTAATGAGGCGCAATGTAGGGGGAAGAGAAAAACAAGTCAATGATGAAGCAAAGTCAAGCTAAGAAACATTAATTACCTGTGCTACGATTGGTGAGCAGGTGAGAAAAACCAAGTCAAAATTCAGGAAAAGTTTAAAGGGAAGAAAAGTACTACTGCCTGATGGGACGGAAGTGGGAAACTTGCGTCGATTCATGCGGTTGCTAAATAATGCCACCAAATTAATAGCACTTAGCTATCAAATTATTCTTGCAGATTTCATGTTTAAAAAAAACAGCTATAAAATATTTCTATTTCCAACACAACCGTTATTTGGTTTATTTGGCCCAAACAGACACCACTAGCCACTCTCACATTTGAGCAGGCATAACTTACAATAACGGGTGTGTTGGGTGTATTTGTTTTGTGTCCAATCTACATCAATAATTTATTTCTTAAAAAATATATACTCTTTCCATTTTTTTTATGCAATCTACTTTTATTATTTATTTCTACCAAATCTACATATATAAAAAAATTTATATTCCAGCATCGTTCTTAATTTTCATTTCCATGTACAGCTTGTGCCTTATTCTGGTCGTACACCTGGAGCATTCTGTCTAACGGGGGTAGACTTCAGTAATGGATTTTTCATCAACGGACAAGGGGATTGACTTGGTCGTCGTGGATTGCTAAGACTCCAATCCCTTCAACAAAACGTTCTGACCTGATCTGCTATGAAGGAAGAAAGCTGGCTGCTCAGGTGAAGGTAGAGTGACGGAATAGCTATTCAGCATGAGAGCAATAGTTTCCATTGTCGGTCGGTCAGCTGGATCTTCTTGAACCCACAGTAAGCCAATGTGAATGCATCTAATGGCTTCATTTCTTGAATATGCATCACCAATTGTTGGATCCAACACTTGCAATGGTGTCCCATCTCTCCAGTGTTTCCACACCTGCAAAAGTTGAAGTAATTCTCAAAGAGCTGCAAAAGGGTGTTTACTTGATCAGAGTAACAATGGGGAAAGCTTGATGTATGCCAGTGTTTCCATTACTGGAGGCGGGTGAGAAGAGCAGGACTTTGAGATTGCTTTCGTAAATGCTCTTTCTGGCGAAAGCTGCAGGACTTTGGGTTTGCTTTCGTAAACCCAAAATTCGGTGACATGGACATGAAAATTGTGATAATTGTAAAGCCGAGAGAAGACTTCCATGACTCGTCAACATAGCAAGTCAAGCAAGCATTTGTTCTAGATATAAAATTCATATACGCAACCACTAATATTTGGGAAAAAAAAAAAGGTACAAAGGGAGACAAAATAAACGACCTACTCGTGGTGATAGCAAATG
The DNA here is from genome assembly GCA_948243855.1 of Flueggea neowawraea. Lineage (NCBI taxonomy): Eukaryota > Viridiplantae > Streptophyta > Magnoliopsida > Malpighiales > Phyllanthaceae > Flueggea > Flueggea neowawraea. The sequence goes on along the minus strand of CAODLS010120031.1, from coordinate 589 downwards.
AAGTGAACAGAGGTGGGGGAAGTGTAAACTTCTACATCAACCCAAGTCCAGGAAATTTCCTGATGTAGGAAAATAAGGCTAGGAGGAAGCGTCAAAAGAAAATTTAATTTGATAGAAAGTACTTTGTTTATTTGGAGTTAGACTTAAATTTCTAGTTTGAGATAATCACATCTATATCTATATTAATAGTCAAAGTTGAGCTAACTTTTTAGAATATTAGTATTCTGGACATGTGCATTGCACGTGATTTATATTTAATATAAAATTAAATTATATTTTAAATAAATATAATTATAATATATTAATATATTTTACACTTATAAAATACATAAATAAAAAATAGAAAAATTACTTATAAAATTCTTTGACTCAGACTCAATTTAACATTCAATTGTTTTTCTTTTATTTTGTGATTTAATTATTTTAATTTAAAATTTATAGATTTAATTCAACACTAAATTAAAAACAAAACACAATAAAATAGTTGACTAAATACTGTAAATTATAAGAACAATTTAGCTTTTTTATTTGTTATATTTTACAATCAACCCTTAAAGATATTTTTAAAGTTGAAGTTATGAAAAAGAAA
>CAODLS010120017.1:0-12117 GCA_948243855.1 Flueggea neowawraea | reverse complement strand
GCTCTCTTCTTGTACAAAAGAAGAAAACCTAAACCTAGTAGGACTAGGAATGAATTCGGCCCTCCTTTTGCACAAAGGAGAAAACCGAATTCAAGTAGGGCAAGGAGAATAGAATTTCAGTTCTATTGTGGTGTCTATCTAAGCCATCTCATATGCCTATAAATAGACATGCACCCCTTGCCATTAAATCATCCTTGGCCGAATTCTCTTAAGCCTTAATCAAGGCATTGCCGAATTTGTGAGCATCACAATTCAAAGAGAGAAAATAATTTTGTGAGTTTTAGAATAGTGATTCTAAAAGAGTGCTAGTACACCGTGATCATTCCAAGGTAAGTTCGTTCGTGTGGATACCTGTAGCCACGTTCGCGCAAAAGCAACGTGATTCCTCAAAGGTGATTCGGGTTTTTGGTACAAAGAGCTACACCAACGTTTCATACAACCAATCGTTCGTGCCTTGGTGAAAGGTAAATCTTCCAACCTTAATTATATATGATGATATGCATGGGTCCTTGGGGGAATTCAAGGCATTAAATTTTTGTTATATCCGCTGCCATGAATGTATATGAATGTCATATTTTAGCCGCGAATTCCAGTATTTCCAACTTCGAACCATAAGTCCTCTCATGCCTAAGACCAATCAACACCTCAACTTGGAAGAATGATGAACGTAACATCCCCAAACATCTTGACACACTACCAGAGTCAAATGGGAAGCTACAAGGATCCAATGGAAATAGGTGGAATATTACATGCTTCCTCCTTCAAAAGAAATTCGTCCTCGAACTTCAAAACAAATCAAACCAAAGCTAAGATCAATCCTAAGTTTCCAAAACAAAATCTAGACCAAAATCACTAAACTAACACTCAATAACCTAAACAAACATACAAACATGCATAATTGACGATGCAAAAATAGAACCAATATGTACATGCAAAAACAGAGACATACACAAAATTTAAGCTGACGTCAGTGTACAACAAAATTTTATATTCTCTCACAGTGGCTACTTTGAAGCTCCCAAGAGATTTTTTATATCAAGTGGCTATAAATAGACGTCCTTTAATAGAATAAAGTAAGAGAGAGAGCTTTGCCAAGTTTTCTATTCACTTTCTCTCATTTTCACATTTCTAACCCATTTGAGCTTTTGTATTTGCTATCATATTATGGGTTTGTGTGAGCATAACCATGTTATAGATTGGGTTAATTTTTTAACAAGTAAGGTTCTTTATTTGGGGTTGATGGGTTTGATGTATGATAAATTTACATAGGTATCATATTTACATGGTTATTCAAGCATAAATTGATGGCATTTTGACCCTAAGTATACTTAATTGTCAACAAATTTATATGATTTTCATGTACTGTGTAGGGTGGAGGTGAATGCATGGAATGTGGATTAAAATTGATGAAAAATGCATGACAAATATGTTTTTAAAGTTGCAAGATCAATTAAAGAAAGCACGAGAAAATTCAGCTCAAAAGGATAAATTTTCGTCACCACCCCCTAGGTCATGGTCACGGCCGCCTACTGCACAAAATTTGTAAAGCATAATTTTAGGGCAGTAGCAGCCCATGGTCATGGTGCTAACCGTGGCCTCCCTGAAGAGAGAGAAAATAGGTGGCAGCCAAGACAAAAAAGGTTGGGGCAAAGACACATGTGAAGGGCATTTTTTGGAAATTGTTTATAGGGTTTATGGGGGACTAAAAGGGGTATAAATACACATATTCCACACCATTTTAAGCATCCTTTAAATCAATAAATACTCACATCCAAAGCTTGAGAGAAGAAAGAAAAGTAGCCAAGAAGAAAAGGTGGTTCCATGAAGAGACCTATGGTCTTGGAAATGAATCTCCCTCATCTTTTATTTTCCATTTCCCTTTTTATTATTGATGTTGTGTTTTGCTTCTAGAGGTTAGTGTTTATTTTTATTTTCTTTAAAGAATGGTTGTCTAGGATTCTAGTTTAGATGTTGAGTTGTAAGTTTTGATGAATACTTGCTATATTTATGAATGAGTCTTGTGTTTCATTTTCAATATTTGAAGTTTGATTTATAGGTATTGTGTTTTATTTTCTCTATTTGAATGAATGCCCTTGGATTTGATTTAATGACTTGTTTTAATTAACTATTGTTGAGCTTGATTATCTTGATGGTGGTTTTGATAAACCTAGCTGACGGATCGAAAGATGAAGGCTAGATGAGGTCCACAAGCATTAAACTTGCATAATTTAGGATAAACATATTTTATGCATATGAGGTGTTCGATGAAATTTCTCAAAGGACTTAATGGGCCTAGTTTAGTTAGGCGTGGTCGATAGGACCCACCTAGGAAGCTTAGGTACAACTCGAGTGACCTTGAGAGAGGCTTTATAAGTCATGTGGAGAACACTCAATCCCAAAAATCAATTTTATTGATTTAGTAAATAAGAGTCTTTTTTTACTTCTCAATGTTCCAAACAATTTTGTTTGCTTTGTGATTTTAATTTTATGTTTTTAAAATCAAACCCTTTACAACTCAATTTTCAGATTTTATTGCTTTCCTTTACTTTTCAATCATTAACTAGTACACGTTCTCTGTGAATTTGACATCCAAGGAATACTCTAAAGGTTTTGTTACTATAATTGATTCTTGTGCACTTGCAAGACATCGATCAATGTTTCATTGTTAAACCTTAGAAAAACAAGAGTGGTTGCTAGTGAACCTTAAAAAACTAGAGGTAAACGGTTTTCTAGTTAAGCCCGCAAAAACTAAAGGTTGTAACGGTTGCTTGTTAAGCCGTAAAAACAAGTGTGTAACGGTTTCTTTCCACCCATCAAAGAAGAGATAGTTGATTGAAATTCTTAAAAGGATTCTCAATAAGTGGATCTAGGTAAAAGAGGACTGAACCACTATAAATCGGATTTGTTCTTTCTTCTTTTACTCTTTACTTTGCTTTATATTTGTATTATATATTGTGTGTGAAATGGTGGTTTTGTTAGCTTCTGCATTTGACTTTGATTTTATTTGTAAAAGACTTTGTTGTTTGGTTTGAGCTACAAAAACTTTCAACAAAGTTTTAAAATCTCTAAAACTCTAAGCTCCAATTCACCCCTTATTGGAGTACCATTCTTGGGACCAACACAGTGGTTGATTGGTCCTTTGGCTTTCCTTCCCTTCTCCTCTCCCTTTCCATATTCATGTCTGCTAATATTATTTTACAATTTTAATTAGAAGCAATCTACATACATTGAGAATTAATTTAAATCCAACTAAGTAGCAATAATCAATCCATTCAACTATTCAAGCCCAACTCAAATTTGTAAAAAAATAGACTAATTAAACTATTCAAGTCCAACAATCAATTCATTCAACTAATTAAACTCAATTAAATTCAAATTTAAAAACTTGAAATTGAAACCTTAGTCTATCTAAAGAAAATTAAAAGAATGAAGATAAAACCATACTTGGAATGAGTTGGGCGGAAGGCGGCAGTACAAGTTGGTGGCATTGACCAGTGGACGGGCAGAGATGGCAGTGGCGTGCAAGTCTGGAGCTCTCCTTTTCCTTCTTTCTTGGCTTACTCTCTCACTCGCTCACTCCTGTTTTTGCTTCTGTTCTATTAGTCATGACCTCATTCTTGCTTTCTTTTTTTTTTTCAAAATCTAGAACCAAAATAACGTCGTTTTGGTCCCTCAATTGAAAAAAAAAATAGAGGGCTTAAAATGTCATTGTTTTAGGCCCTAGGGTTTGGGAAAAAAAATAAAGAGAAAACATCATCTTCAACCTGTAGTCCTCTCCCCTATTAGCCTCCTTCACGTCCCCAGCTTTGCAATCGCTAGTGGCACCTCATACTACATATGTCGGCGTCGAGGAGGGTCACCGGACTATGCTATACCCCTCTGGGGTCTGTCCCTGGGTTTAAGTCTAGTTACCTCATAAAGTAATAATCCACATGAATTTCAGAATTTTTCTTTTACTCATTGGATAAAATTTTTATACCTTCTCTCTTTTCCTTAAAATCACAGCTATATATATATATATATATATATCACTTTAGTGTAAAATAATTAAAATAAGAAAGAGAAAAGTTCAAAAATATTCTCAAGAAAAATTTAAATTTCTAAAATGCAACAACATCCGAAATGTATACTGAAATGTCCACTCTTTATCTTCAATTTAAAAAATGCCTAAATTTGATCTTTTGACCGCTCGTCAAAAATTTGACGCCATGTTGACTATGCATCAGAAAGTTAAACATGCACTAGAAAGTTTGATCGCACGACAAAATAAGTATAAAATAAGAACAAATTGTTCTCATTATTCTAAATATGAAAAATAAGTACAAAATGGTAACAAACTGTTCTCATTATTCCATATATGAAAAATGAGTATAAAACGAGAACAAACTGTTCTCAGTATTACATATACAAAAATGAGAACAAAACGACAATAAAACGAGTACTGACGATAACAAAAAAAAACAAAACGAGTACAAAATAAGAATAAAATGAGTACAAAATGTGAACAAATCGAGTACAAAACGCGAACAAAACGAGTACAAAACGAAAAGAAACTGAGTACAAACGATACAAAACAAGAATAAACTGGACAAAAACGAATATCAAATGAGAACAAACTGAGTATAAACTACTACAAAATAAGAACAAACCCTAGCTTCTCTTGGTTCTATTTTAATTAGTTCGATTTGATTTCAAAGTTGTTTAGTGTTATAAAAATGTGGAAAAACTGGTTGCATTTTAATTGGTTCCACTGATTTCAAAGTTGTTTAGTTGATTTAATTGGGTTCATTTAGCTAATAAAAATGAGTACAAAATTGTTTAGTTGATTTAATCTGTTCCATTTATTTTAAGTCTAAAACTAATTTATTTAAGTAATTAAAACAGTTGATGGGCTGATTTTATAATTATTTAATATTTCAAGGGATGTGTCGACACCAGATCCAGGCGCGACGATCGGCGAGCACATAAAAATAGGTTTCAAAAACACAAGAATCGCCACCAATCTTTTTTTTGAGGTGCAATTGCCACTTTATAAAATTATGGTCTTCGTTCAGAGATGGTTCGGGAGTATGGTTACGCATAAGGAAGAAATTAATTTCATCCCTACGACGCTCGTTCAAAGAACGGTATCTCTAATTATGTGTTATTTGATTGGAATTTTATTGAATTGAATTTATTAATGGGCATTGGGGTTTTTTGGAAAATGGGTTTGAACTTGGGGTGATATTCCAAACGCCTCTTTGACCCAAGGGCAAGGGGAGGAACCAAATAAACTACTTGGTGAGTTTAAATCATGTGAGATCCGTTGCAATTTGTGGGAAAACCATTTTTTTATAACTTGTACAATTTCACTCTTCATTATTTAAATTCTTTTTGTAAAATATTTGGTTCAAGGAGATGGACGAAAATGAGAATGTTTTTCTTTGATATATATTCGATTTGACCAACCAACTGGAGAAATTGAATTTCGTTATTTTAATCCAACCAAACAACTTAAAGGATAGAGTAATTATTACGTTGGTTATTCTTATTGTTTATTTTATTTATTTATAGATTTTTTCAACCAACTGGAGAAAATCTATAATTATCAAGACAAACCTTCTAACCAACTAGTAAGACTTATTCTTATATTTATTTTCTATTATTATTAAATAAGTATTTCAACCAACTGGTAAGACTTATGTGTGTTTTTGATTTTTAATCATTATTATTATTATTATCTTAATATACGTATTTTACCAACGATTTTTCAACCAATTGGAGAAATCCCGACTATTATTACTGGTTAGTAATTTTTAATTCTATTAAAATTTTGTTGAACTTATTAACTATGCATGTAATGATAAAGTGAATTCCAGATTAATGGATGCTTGGTCCACCATTGTCAAATGAAAATAAACAAGAAAATGAACAAATATGAAATAAAGATTCACACATAAATTCAGTATCTCGATCAAACCAAGCCACAACATTAAACAAACCAAACCAAACTAAACCAGTGAAAGATAAACCAGTAAAACCAAACCAAAAGAAAACAAAATCAATGAAAGCCGAACTAGTGGACTGAACTGAACCGATCCAGAACAAAGCACTGAAATAAACAAAACCAAAACCGAACCAGCAATCCTTTTTGCATAAAACCGAACCGGACCGGACCGGACCGGACCAAGTAAATGGGTTAACCAAACTTATATGAACAAACCAAATCAAACCAAAATGGACCAACCCGTGAGAACCAGATTTGTAATTTCAAATCAATCCAGCCAGACCCAGATGCACCGAACCAAACCAAGCCAGAAATAATAAACTCAACCAGCTAATACAAAACAAGACCCAATAAAAATTAGAAGGCCTTTATTAATAAAAACTAGCCCACTTAGCCAAATCAATAGAGTCAAACCAACCCATTACAAAAAAATACTCATGTCTATTAATCAACAAAGTCGAATCGGGCCAAACACAAAACCCAATCAGATTTTAGATGGACAAAGAATCTAAACCATGAATAAAAAGGATCCATAACCCGAAACCCACTCAAAATATAATACATAACATCAGATTTATGGTTTCATACTCACCAAAATGAAACACAAATGAAACAGAGAGAGAGCTAGAGGGCGGCGGCAAATGGAGGCCGAGAGAGAGAGAAGCTAAGGAGACCGGCGGCAAGGAACAAAAAGAACCGTTTCCATGGAGTTAAGGGGTTCAAATCCGAAGTCCTAATTCATGGGTTCCTCATCAAGTCATGGTTTTCTCCTCTTTTATTTATCTTATTATTAGATTTTTAGTTCTTTTTCCTTGTTTTTGTTGTCCAAATCATTATCTTAGTTCTTTGTACATGGTCTCATCTCGTTCTCCTTGTCCTTTGTCAAGGTAACAACACCAAAGAGGAGTATGTTTTGGTTTGGGATGATGGAGGTGATTGGTGGAGAGAAGCGTGATGATTTTGGGTGTGGGCGTCGAAAAGAGGGACCGTTTTGGTGTTAAAGGTGGTGTTTTTGGGAGGATATGGGCCGGTTTTGGGGTTGTGGTGGTGAGGAAGCCAACGGTTTTGGTGGTGATTTAGGAATATGTAGTGATTTGGGTGTTGATTTTTCCTCAGCTTTTCTGCTTGATTTCTTCCTCCCTTTACTGCCATGTTCTTATTTATAGGAAGCAAGAATTTTTTTTAAACCAAGTTGAGCTTCTGTGATTATGAGGAACCCCAGCCTTGCTACCAAAGTAAATGCTTACCTGCTGCAAGTTGCTTCTTCTTCACATTTTTTCATCTTTTTTTTTTTTCTGCTGCTCATGTATATTTTTTTATTGTGCTGGTTGGAATTGAATGGGATGATTGGATTTGAATGGAATAGGCCATCTGGTTTGATTATTTAAAAATGGGCCACTAAATTGAAAATGGGCTATCAAATGAAACGGGCCAACATTACTTGGGTCATTCGAAAACGGGCCACGAGCAAATTAAGAAAACGTTCGGTAAAAAGGGCCCAAATTAAAAAGCCGAATCGAGATTAAATTAAAGAGTCGAATAAGCACAAAACTACATTCGGAAAAAAGTCGAGTCTAAATTTATTAGTATTATTTTTTTAATTTGGCATTGCCCAAAAATAGGTGATGACGAGATGAAAAGTAATTTTAGAAAAGATACATCTCTTCCATGGCTGCTTCTTACAAGCGTTGCCTTTTTCTTGATCACCGCCTCTCCTGGCCACCAAACGTCGTTGTGTTGACTAATCTCGTTGGTCGCCCAGCATTGCGTCTTCTACATCTGGCTTGTCGACGCAACAACCAGCCAGTATCAATCGAGCTCACCAGTGTTTGTGGTTTGTCTATGACTCCTCTGTCCTTATCGATGTAACAACCGGCCAACCACGTCATTGATTCTGCCACAACGAAACAGCGAGAAGAATCAAAGAAGAGTGAGTGCATGAGAGAGAAGAAAGAGACAAAGAGAAAAGTGAGGCGACGACGAAGGTAGGAGAGACACTGGAGAGGACATCACGAGAAGGCGACATGAAACTCGGTGGCAGCGGAGACTGGGGGGAATCGACAGAGGAGAAGAAACATAAGGTTAGAGAGAAGTGAGCAGAGAGAGAGAGAGAAAGGAGACAAAGGAGCACCTTATACAGTCTCAAATTTCAAAAATTATAATGCCGCCTGAGAAATTTTAACACAATTAAATTGTAGAAATGGCACTCCATAGTAACATCCTCAACAAGAAATCGGTCCATGGGCCAGAATCAAGGACTGGGGCAATCAGGGCCCATGTCCGGCTCATTGGAGGCCCATCATTGAGTAACGCCAGAAATGGAATTATTTCCATCACGGACCACTTGTAATCCGACACGTGTGATTAATTCTCCCCAAGTGAGTGGCCCAAAACTCCGCTTCAGTTTACCGCGGTCCGACCCTATCCTGCCGCGTCACAGCAAATGGAGGCCATTTCCGTCATTTCATAAACCACGTGGAACTGAGGAATTTGTTTCAACAGTGTTTAATTAGATTTTCGGGTCCGACCCTCCAGAAGCTTCTCGTTCTCTCTGCTTCTATGTAAAGCTTTTCGCTCTTCACCACTTTTAAAATTACTAGTACATTTTTCAACCTCGAGGCCGATCTGCAACCTGAAACATTTACAGAAACTGAGACAGAGAGCTTGTCACGGTAAGTTTTCGATAATTTCTGTTTAGCTTCTGATAATTTTTATTTCTGTTTAGATTAGTTCGCTGATCTATGTATTTTAGCAATTCACTAATTTCATGCAGAATATTTTCTTTTAGTTTTTGGGTTGAGTTCGATAGATGCAGTAGATACTTTAGGGGAAAATGCAACTTTGGTGATTAAAATTATTAATTGTGTAATTGTCAATTGTTGTGGTTTTGTGTATTTAGTCACATAAGATGAACTTATATCTGGAATTGGGAGTGTTTTGAAATGTTTGGTGCAATTGATGCGGTGTTACTGTGAACGCTGCATATGATGTCCGAAGGAGTTCTGTGTGATTTGATATAAGTTGTTTGTGTAATTGATTGTTCGTATTTCAGATGTCGTACTCTAGGAGGAGGTATTCTCCGTCACCTTCACCATACAGCGGGCGGTACAGCAGGTCATTCTCGAGGTCTTTGTCGAATTCTAGGTCTCGGAGTCGATCAAGGTATTCGTTTTTATTTGCTGAGCTGCTCTTGACAATATTGTGTTTGGTGAAATTGTTTCATTTGTGGTCTTTGAAGGGTCATAATTGATCGTTTTGATTTGGATGGCAGGAGTGTTTCAACTGATGTTGAAAATCCCGGCAACAATTTGTATGTGACTGGATTGTCTCCCCGTATCACTAAGAGAGAGCTTGAGAGGCATTTTGCTACCGAGGGAGATGTAAGAATAATACTTTTTTGTTGGATATTTAAATAAAGAAATAGTGTAGGACTGGCTGAGTAGCTGTGTGTTTATCTCGTGTTCTTACTATTGGAAGCTGGCCTTGTTTAGGTGATTGATGTCCATCTTGTGGTTGATCCATGGACAAGAGAGTCTCGTGGGTTTGGATTTGTCACCATGTCCACTGTTAAGGAGGCTGATCGCTGCATTAAGTATTTGAATCATTCTGTTCTTGAAGGCCGTGTTATCACAGTCGAGAAGGTATACTTGCTAACTATTTTTCTCTTGAATGCTGGTTAATCTTTGGTTTACATTTTCTGAAGATTTTGGTGGTTCGTTATTAAGTTGACCTTTTATTTACATTAATTATTAAGTTTACTTTTAGTTCTTATGGATTTGAAAGTTGTTTGCTTCTTTCCACTTGAAGTTTTTGTGGCAGCAGGTTAGCTGTGTGTAGCAGCTCTTCATCAAATATCAAAGTTCTTACCACAACTAAACAAATCAAACTTCAACAAGAATCAGACTGTTAGGGTTGTATGCCCGGCATTTCTCTTTTTTTAAACAGCATTATATCTCTTGTTGAAATTATTATATCATATGGTTTGTTTAAAATTTTTATTGAGTGATTTGATTTTTTGCCTCATAACTATGTATGCAAAATATGTAAGAAAAAAATCAGAATATTATGGCAATAGTTTATAAATTGCCCAATGATGTCTTTTTTATAAAATGATCTGACTTGACTTAACTATTGCAGGCCAAGAGGCGGAGAGGACGAACTCCTACTCCTGGAAGGTATTTGGGGCTGAGAAGTGATCGTGGTATGAAAACTGTCTGCACTATAGTCCTTTTCAATTCTACTTTTCTTGGCTGTTTCACGTATTGCTGTACTAATATTCTATTTCTTGCATTTCAACCTAGTCCGTCGAAGATCGCCTAATGACTCTCCTCGTCGATCTCCTAGCTACTCTCCTTATTATAGGAGGAGGAGAAGCAGGAGCTGGAGGCAGAGTGGATCGCCTTTTTACTCATCTGATGAGCGTAGTTGCAGCAGATCTTACGCTCCTTACTATAGCAGGGGGAGATCCTACTCTCTTTATTATAGACGGCGCAGATCATATTCTCCCTACTATTACAGCCGGCGACGGTCCTACTCTCGATCTCGCTCCCCTTACAGCAGATCCCCTGTTAGGAGGCGTGATCGGTCGTATTCTCCGTATGATTCAAGGTATTACTCACCTGACGGCAGATATTACAGAAGAAATCGTTACCGCTATGTTTCTCGGAGCCCTTCTCCACCTAGGTCGAGGAGGAGTTCTAGGAGGAGCTACTCCCCAAGCCTTTCCCCTCCACCGAGGAGGAGGAGCTCTAGGAGGAGCTATACCCCAAGCCCATCCCCTCCACCGAGGAGGAGGAGCTCTAGGCGGAGGAGCTCTAGGAGAAGTTATTCTAGAAGTGTATCACCAAGGCCCCGGAAAAGCTCAAGGAGGGATTGCTCCAGAAGCATTTCTCCACAACCAAGAAAGAGCTCTAGGGGGAGTAGTTCCCGGGGTTCATCCAAATGGGGATATTCTCGAGACAGTCGAAGAGTGAGGCCCAGTTCAAGATCTGTTTCTAGGTCTGTAACTCCTCGGTCTGCATCTCCATCATCTTGAGATATGATCTTGTAGCTCTCAAGTTCTTGTAGCAATGAGAATTAATGTACTTGCATGATCTGAAACTCTATATTTACGTCTTCTCACTTTCGTTTCAGCGACCAATGATTACTAGCTTATTTTTAATAAATTTGTCGGTACTCAGCTTTTTTAGGTTTTAATTCGATTAACTTAGCATTGTTCTACCAAAATTAATTCTGATTCTACTTGATGGCTAGCTTTTGTCATGCCAAATTGGAGGATTGGAGTGTGAATTTGGAGAACCAAGGATTGCATCTTAATCGGCTCTAAAGAACAGCAACCATTTCAAAACTGTACTTGAATGTTACAATTGGATGAACAAACTGACTCGAGATCGTGGTACAACGAGACTTTTTGGTAACAGTTAAAGTAAATATATTACGAAATGTTTCACAGTTTTATTGATGTATTATATAAGCACGTTCTTAGGTTCTTTTTATCCCTATTTTTGTTTTTCTATTTTTGCTCTTGCAATGCTTGACAATGTTCACATAGATTGTTGACATAATCAGGGCACTCTGCACTCTTCAATGTTCCAGATTTCCTTTGCATACTGAGCTATCGTTCTATCGCTGCTGAATTTGCCACTTCCAGCAGTGCTTAATATGGACATCTTCAGCCACTTCTTCTGATCCCTGCAGAACACATTTGGCAATTCAAGAATGTCAATAAAATCCACCGATCAAAGAAGGCAAGATTGAGAGTTTTATTTATCAAAAAACTCAGAAAAATAAATGCCAGGTGGAGAAATATGTCTTGTCAAGACCTCAAAGGCTCAAACACAGAATGTTCAAATTTACAACTAAAATATTCTTACTTGTAAGCTTGGTCTACTCTTTCCTGAGCATCCAAATAGCTTGGGAAGTCGTGGCCAACAAGAAAATAGTCACCACGGCCATAACCTGAGTTCCCCTCCAATGAAGCGAGAAGTGGCTCATAGTCGTACTTTCCAAACATTCCACTTCTTATAAACTGCTTCGCCTCTTCAAATCGAGGGTCTGGTTTGAACTGCATGTGAAGAAACAATATTAGACATGAAAAACTCTTATCGCACACCAAACAACAAGAACTCCCC
>CAODLS010119677.1:0-13336 GCA_948243855.1 Flueggea neowawraea | reverse complement strand
TTTGATGCTCAGTGAGGGATTTTGATGTTGCGGTCAATGCCCTTTTGACCGGGCCCATTTGTCTGATTTGTTAGATGCTCCACACACCGGATTCCTGTGGGTTCTGTTTAGGTTTTCTGACATTTCAAATGTTTTAATTTGAAATTAAATTCCGCACTTAATATTATGTATGTTTTGTTTTTAATAACAAAGTTTATATTTTTATTTGTTATTCATATTTATTTAAATATGATGTTTGGGTATAAGTTCTGTACTTTGAGGTTTGTGCTGGATGAGCCGGGCTCCCATAGACGGTTCATTTCGTACGCCGGTCGCTGGCCCGGGAATGGGTCGTGACAAATATATCACAGTAATAAATAATATATTAATTGTTGACAATTTTAATTATAGTTCTTGTATTAGAAAATTTATTATTTATGAAAAATAAATAAATAATGCATGGAAAATCATGTATACATATGTGTGTGTATACATACACTTAATTTTCTCTTGTCATTGAATTTTAATTTAGTATACAATTTACGAACTATTGATTTTATTGTTATTTTTTGTAACAGAATCCTTGTCAACACTTCATATATGAGTGATTGTGGTTTGTAAATTAAGTTATATTAGTGGTTATTTGGAAAAAAATTACAAATATAATAATTGATAGTTCATTGTATTTCAGTACATTGATTCATTTATTTTTTTTTTGTGAAAATAAGAAAAAATATTCAAATTCAGTTCATTTAATACTATTTATTTTTTAACTTGGTTATTATATAATTTATATATTGTTAATTTTTTTAAATAAATTTTTTATTTAATTACTATATATTTTTTATTTATTTTTATAATATGTCAATATACATATTAATCATCAATGCTTAAGTTTGAGTACTTTTTAATAAGGTTGTAATTCATTAGTATTAAAGTCAATTTTAACATTAAGTAGTCGAGAATATTTTTTGTATATACTTTATTCATATAATAGATTTATTATTCTCTCTTTGTCCTTAAATTTAGGCTTAAAAGACGAACCTTATAAACTATGTATCTACAATTTGTATCCTTACATTTTTTATTTATCTACTTTCTATTGCCACTCAAGTTCTTGGCATTAGCAATCTCTTAATTCTCAACAAAAAAGGAATTAATTAAACAAACACTAATCGTTAAAGTAAAGGTGAGACCTAAGCTTCACAGGTTGAAAAAAGACATACAAGAAGTTTGGGCAAAGAAGGATTATATAGAGTTGGTAAAATGTCAGAAGGCAGTTAGCCCCAAAGAGGTTGAAGCCATGCTCGAGCTTGCTGCTTACCACTAAGACGTCCCACCAAGTCACAAATCAGACACTGGAAACCATCCAAAAGGAACCCAATGCCATCATTTCCCTAAGCCCCTTTTAAGCATATCCTAAATTCTCTGATTTTTAGTTATTTAGTGTCAATCGAAACATATAGTTTCTTACATCAAATAATCACACAATAACAATATTATGTGACCAATAATTAAGAGCAAAGACACAAGCACAAACAAGGAACCGAAGGCAACACCACCTAACCATTTGGCCATCGCCCCATCACTTGTTTATTATTGACCTCAGAATCTTTTTCTATGGAATACTGAAATGTGCAATACTCCAAAGCAGCCCCTGCCTCTCGCTGTCCATTTCTTCGCCTTTCCTTCTTTTACCACTCTCTCCTCAGGTGCTTTCACGTTATTTGCTATGAATCTAGCATTGATTATCATTTTGCAACTTAATTTTGTGTTGGGTTACATTTTTATTGAGTAAATTTGAATCTAATTCTTCTTACTGATCATATCTTTAAGTCATAACCATAAACTAGTCATTAGTGCATTTTACGAGGTGTGTTCAGTCTTGTGTTCATTTTTAAATGGCCTGTTTCGTTACGAGTCGATATTATTTAACTTGGCCGTCTTATGTTCATTTTAATGATAAGTGTTCAATCAACTAATTTTCACTTGCTCCAAGATAAATTGACTCAAAAAAAAAATTAAGGCTTCAATCTGCAATTTTACACAAATTTTTATACTCGGAGTATTTATCTATATCATTCCGCATTAGATATAGCCACAACACGCATTACCAATGTAAAAAATAATAATAAAGTAGCAAATAAAAACACGAAAGATGCCGTATCAACCTGGGGTATACAAAATGTGTATATTAAACTGTCTGACTAGCAAATTAAAAGGCTCCTACTGTCTTCACAAATGTCTGCTTGTGGAGTGTCAGACTTCATTTGGTTCCATTATTTTTTCTTAGTTTATTGGGAAAAATTAGAAAAAAACCAGGGCAAAACACAAAATGAAGATATAAAAAGGAGGGAAAGAAGAGAAGTAGCAGGAAGCTGTGAGACATGGGAGAAGAAATCGCTGACTATGCATCAAGCAAACATTTCAGTGGTCCACAAAGTGTATGCTTCAGAAGCTTAGTTCAAGACTCAGACACAAAGCCAGAAGTAAGACCAAGTTCATTACTTTACTTCAGTACCATGATGTAATCAATATACAGATACCAAAATTGAATTGTCTTGTTGGATTGATGTTCATCATGATCAGGGAACAATCATGGGCTTATGAATCTGTATAAGGACATGGAATCTTGTGGAGAATATACTGATATACAGATTATATGGGAGATGATTCATTCTTCTGGTTATGCTTATGATACCAGGAAAAAGAGACCTTCATGGAAATTTTGTTTCAGACCAACTTGATCAACATTTTGAGTAGTTTAAAGCGATTGAATATTTTGAGTCCCCCACAGCTCTGATTGCAATTTTGTTCCATTCAGTTTCAGTGTATATATATTGGCATCGGAGTATGAACTCAACTTTGCTTGGTTTGTTTATTCTCTTGCTATTCCATGTTCAAACTTCTCTGAAATGTTGCTATACAGGCTTATTTGCCCGAGGAAAGGAGAATATTGTGTAGGTAGGACATTGCAGATTGAATCGTTAAAAGTAAAAACAAGTAACACAGAGACTGATGAAAAGACATAAGAAATTGCTAAATGTTGGCGTTAACAAACAATCCCTTTCTGCAGCCTAGCAAGCAAGAACAATACTTTAATATACCGAACTTTAAACTACTGAATCACTTCATCATTTATACAATCATCGGAACTGGTTCCGGAAAGGAATATATAGCAGTTCACGAGGCAGCTTGTATAGAAAATAATGCTTAAATCATCAAAATTTCCACAAACAGTTTCCGACATTACAAGTTTATTGTCCACACACCACCCTAGAGCACCTACAGAATAAATCCTGAACTTCCACCCAGGCAAAACGGAAAATGGATCAAGAACGATCACTTATGCATATTTCTACATCATATTGCTTCTTCACCCTCATGAAGAAGCATTTGGTCGAAGTGCCACACTCCTGCAGAACCCAAAAAAGAGATTGTTCTCAGAATCCCAGATAAGTTCATGAAATATTATCGTATACGCTGACAGAGAATATGAAGTAACTTGAGTCGCTTTGTGAAAGTAAAGATGGAAAAAATTTAAATTGGGAATGTTCATACCATGGCCTTTTCCAACCATCCTCAGCTGAGTCACATATTCTGCAATCTTCTTGATGGCCTCAACCTATTGAGTAAGCTTGAATCAGTGATTTCATAACACAATAAACCTAGCAATATTTAATTCATGAAACTGGTTATAATAATGTGAAGCTTATATGCTTAACATAACAGATGTTTAGTGGCTAAAAACAAACTATGTGAACTGCAAAAAATCACTGATTCGTAGATTCCGCTAGCGGTACATGTCAGGAAAAGGTGGTTACATATTTCCTCAATACGGGTAAACATATGTCTGAATCATTTTTGTTTAGCACCAAACCTGCATCAAAGCACCAATTTAAGTTTAATATGACTTATAATCAACTCACCTGTTCACCTAAGAACTCTCTCTCAACAAATTCTGCCATTTGTGGGTCGTTATTCTGATCTGCCACCTGTTGTTCAACAGCAAATGTTCAAGATCATAAAACAGGTGAGTGCAAAACATCAATGCTTAGTTAATTCACATAGAGCTGAATTTGAAAGTATTGTCTCCTATTGGTTTGCAATTTTATTTTAGTTGGACAAACTTCCAAATGAAATAAATTCAAATGCGTTTGAGTCAAGAAGCATTACACTGTGCAAGTTCAACAGTTTCTCATTCACCAACTTCTCCCAAGAGAGTGACAGTTCCATAGCTGAAAAACACCAAGGAAAAGCAGCAGAGAATAATTACATGACTAACATTAAAGAATTTTCACAATAGAACCATGACTGGTAAACCTCTGCATAACAAAACAGATGATTCAGAATACCAAGGTCCAAAAAGGCAGAATATAAAGCACAAAACGATAAAAGCATACATCAACTATTGTTTAAAGGCACATTAATCTATACTAACCACAGACAGGTCAAATAAAATTTATCAACAAGACATGAATACTGTAAAAGAATAGTGACATTGGCAAAAATAGGAGCACAGCAAGTTAAGCAGTCAAGCAGACACTGCTAGAACTTCAAAAGTACAAGCTTACATTACAGGTCATCCCAGATTAGCTTCGAAAACAAATCAGAAGGATGTTTAGAAGACATACCATACAACGCGTCTCCTTTCTCTGCATGCTCAAACTCCGAAGGAGGCATGAGTATGGAGTGTAGCTTTACCCTGCCTCCGCGAATGTTCTAATTACAATTGCAACACATCAATTAGATGCTAAATCAAATACCCAGAAAACACAAACTAAAAACAAAAATTTATAAATCAGGCACCTGATACTTCATCAACTTTTCAGCATGCTCTCTTTCCTCTTCACTTGACTCCTTGAAAAACCTTTAAATGCACCAAAAAAAAAAGAGATGTCGTCATTAATCTCGCCAGTAAACTCATCTAATTACTCTTCACAAAAAGAGGGAGAACACGGAGGTGTTTTTACTTGGCAAGACCCCTGAGAGCAACGTTGTCTCTGTCAAAATAGGCGTACATGGCATGGTAGACGTAGGACGCATTGTACTCCACGCTTCACACAAGACAAACACAGAAATTTAGAATTTCTTAAAAAAATCAACAATAATCACAGCGAAATCAATTCCCAAACACACAACATTAGCAACAAATGATACAAAATTATAAAAACGTTTGTAAATTTTAACGATAAAATTTGTACAAAAAGAAATTACTTGATCTGCTCGTTGATTGAGCCCTCGCACTCATCAGCATAGCGCTGACGAGCGAGAGAAGCAGTGGGAGTAATCGGAACAAGAAACTCCTCGCTCTTGGCCTCCTCAAACGGCTGGAATATTACCCCGGTGAGCGGCGTTTCTGCCGCTGCCGAAGCCACCAGCCGGTTTCGGGTCATTTGCTTCCGCGGCACCGGAAGAAAGGAAGGCGAGACGCCATCCCCTCTCATCCCGACGCCACTCTCCGCTCCATTTCTCGCAACGGAAAACGCAGAAACTGTTCTCAGAGACGTCATTTTGCTGGGAATTTGTTTGGTTTGTGAAAACAAAGGTTATTGATTTGGAGATATATTGAGGTTGCAGGTAGCTGAAGAAGAAGGAGAAGGAGGATTTGATTTATAGAGGGGGAAGGAGTTCCGAGGTGGATGGGGTTTTTTCTCTACCGTCGGATTGAAATAGAAACTGACGATTTTGATTGAGACACGTGGAATGGGCGTGTGGTGAGCTCGTGGTCTATCCTGTATAGACGGAATCTTAGCAAATATCCAATCCACGTTGGGGACTTTCATTAAAATCTCACTTTCCACGCTCTGCGAGTATGATAAATTTTGTAATCGCGAGTGTAGAGACGACAGGTTTACATGTGTGACTAAATTTGGAGTCAAATTAAGGAAAAGTCGGAGGGTGAGTGATCACGGGAATGGTGCGAGTGGGTAAAGGTTTAGAGGGTGGGAAGTAGGATAGGATTTGGGAAATAAAATTTTGTCTGTACCAAAAGCAAAAGAGGAACGCGTTGAGGATTGTGATTTGTGGTTGTGGACAATTCTTGGTGGCTTTCTTCTCTCTTCCAGAAATTTTGAAACTCTTAATTTGTGGACAACATTTTACTTTAGAATTACAATTTATTGTTTTCTTCGGCTATTTTCTTTTTCGGGGTGTTTGGAATTAAGATGCTTTTGCGTTCAAAAAAAAGGAATTTTCTTATTTTTGTATTAAAAGTGTTTTGAGTGGATTCTAATTGTATGAGACATCTTTAAGTTCATACTATATTTAGATTAATTTTTGTTCGCACCGAACCGATCCACTAAAGGATAAAGTGATGATTATCGTGATGATTTTATATAAAAGCGAGAATTAAATCTTATATCTCTCTTAAAGAATAAAAGTGTTAAACCACTAACATCAATGACAAACGATTTTATTTTTGTATTATTGAATTTATTTTTTTGTAATACTCTCTTCATCTTAAAATAATAATTATTTAAAATTTCAAAACACAAAAATTAAAAATTCATTCAATATGTTTAAAATTTAAATTAAATTTACTCTTGTATCCTTTAATCATTTGAAATAATAAATGCAAGTTTGAAAAGATATATAAGTCATGATGCATTTGTAAAGGTGCATAATTAAAAAAAAAACCTTGTTCGTGGGAAATTTCAACAAAAAACCAAGTTCATAGACGCCTAGGAGAAGTTTCACCGACAATCCCCATGGTGCAAACAACCCCAAACCAAGCTAGACATGCCGAAGAGGATGCAAGGATAGTTGGAGCTGGAACCTCGGGAACCGTCGTCCTGATCGTTCCACTAGCTTATTACGAGGTGCTGAGGAAGCAGAACGAAGAGAACCAGAAAGCTTTGGTCTAGATGGCGACTTTGCTCCAGCAATTCCTTCCTCGGGCGCATCTTCCACCCATGTTGCGTGCTTACGCCCAAAGTCCTCAGAATGGAGGAGTATCAGAGAGGCGTGATAGTCTGCAACAAAGTCATCGCCAACCTACACAAGTTCCTGAGCATTTGAATCCTTTACCTCACAAAGAGCACTTCGATGTTCATGTTCCTGAGGCTCGGGTCGAGGCTAGAAAGGAAAACTACCTAAAGGTGGTGGAAAGTACCCTCAAAGGAGAGTCTAGCATTCCTCCAAGATAGGCTGAAGCAGAGCCCCAGTTCTCAACGAATGTTCGAGAAGCAGCAAATATGAAAGGGATGATCAAGAAAGTTCTTGAGCAAAAGTGGTTAGTTCCTATGGAGGAGGAGCAACAGAGAGTAAAAGCTTCATTCACAAAGGAGGTCATGAAAAAACCATTTTCCATAAAGTTTAAGATGCCTCAATTGCCAACTTTCTTGGGAAAGAGGACTTATATGAGCACATCCAGAACTATGAGGTCATCATGATGCTTCATGGATGGAAGGACGTCATCATATGTTGCGCATTCCCAATAACATTGAAGCACCATGCACGTTCCTGGTTCAAAGGGTTGAATAAGGCGTCACTATCTTGCTTTGAGCAGCTTAGGAGGAGTTCATCAACTCCTTCATCATCAACAACAAAAGGAAAAAGGATGCCACGTACTTGCTGAGCGTGAGACAAAATGAGAAAGAGACTCTTTGATAGTGCATGGATAGATTCAGGAATGCCACTCTCGAAGTTCACGATCTGCAACCAAGAGTGGCAGTGGCCGCGATGCTGCAAGTGACGCGATTGTTGCAGCTACAAGAGTCTTTGTCTCTAGACCAACCCAAGACTTTGGCCGATCTTTTTATTCGAACCAATAAGTACATCTTGCATATTGAGAACATGAGGGTCGTAGGAACCAAAAAGGACAAAGAGAATAAGTGGAACGAGAGATAGGCTCAGGAGGAGCCGAATAGGAAAAAGGAGAAGTCAGGAAACTCTAGAGCACTCCTTACCTATTTCGAGAAGTACAAGTCGTTGAACGAGTTGAGGTCAGCGATCTTACCGGCAATAGAGAGGTATGGACTCATCTCCTTTCCCTCTATAACTGATAGGCCTTTAGGGAAGAATGTGGACGCCTACTGTCGGTACCACGATACGAGTGGACACTCCACAAATAAGTATCGAGAACTGAAGAATAAAATTGAAAACTTGGTTTGAGGTGGACACTTGGACCAATTTGTTATTGATGAAGCATCGACAGGGGAGCCGAGCAATGAAACAAGGCATCGAAGGAGGAATGACGATCAAAGAAATGATCAACATGTGGCCAACTAGGCGTGTTGTCTCTAAAAATGTCAAGTTTTGTCCCTCAAGTATACTTTAGATGGTGGTAAAAAGTTGAATACTTTGAGTTTTTGTTGACTTTTTCATGTGTAATTTTATGTTTAACGAATAACATTCTTCTTTCTCATGCATAAATAACTATTCTTGTGAATGAAGAATATGTTAAAGCAAGTCGAGTGCTTGGCCACACGGAATAGAAAAGGCTTGTGGGAAAATAGGCTTATGTAACCAAAAGTGCTAAGAACATAGAGTAAGTCTGAGCATTGACTCCTCACCATCAATGCATAAAACCATCTTGAAACCACTGGAACATAGCGTGAGTAGAAAAACTTAAGAGTAATTGGGCTCTCACGTGGCAAACAACTAAACCGTAAGTAGAAAAGCTTGCGAGTAATCGAGCTCTCATGTGACGAATACACAAAGTGAGTAGAAAAGCTTGCCAGAAATTGAGCTCTCACTATGAAAAAACGCGATGAAAGAATAGGCTGCAATGTGGCAATGGAGCATGAAGCTTACGGAAAACTGGGCGCTCATTGTAGAATACACGCAGTGAAAAATTCAACATCGCATATAGTCATCAAACCTGTGGGAAATCGGGCATTGATTAATGATAAAACGCTAAGACGTGTGGCAAGTGAAACTCCAAGTGGTATTGTCATGAACGCACGCGACCGTTTATTCACTAAGACGTGAGGCAAGTGAAACTCCAAGTGGTATTATCATGAACGCACTGACAGTTCATTCGTTAAGACGTGTGACAAGTGAAACCCCAAGTGGTATTGCCATGAGGACACTCGAAAAATTGTCTACTTCGTCCTCAACCAACAAATCATCTCCTCCTAGTACTAAGACTCAACTGAAATATCTTGCCTAAAAAGTCATTTGACCAAGTGATTGGGGAGCAACGGTACTTAAGCAGTGTGAAGGAATGAAAAATACAAAAACACAGGAACGAGAACATCAACATGGTGAAGATGATGATCTTCACGAAGTGGATTTTAAATGACGAAATTCCAGCATGGTGAAGATGATGATCTTCACAAAGTGGAGTTTAAATGACAAACTTTCCAAGGAACTCCACTCGACGAAGAGGTGAACTTTCCGAGGAAATGGTGAATCTCCTGATGAGGTGAACTTCCCGAGGAAATGGTGAACCTTCCCGAGGAAATTGTGAACCTCCCGAGGAAATGAAGAACCTCCCAAGGAGATGAACTTCCGAAAAATGTTGAACCTTCTAAAGAGGTGAACTTCCCGAGAAAATTGTGAACCTCTCAAAGAGGTGAATTTCCCGAGAAAATGTTGAACTTCTTGAGGAGGTGAACTTCCAGAGGAAATGGTTGACCTCTCGAGGAGGCAAAATTCTTGAGGAGATGTTGAACCTCACGAGGAAGTGAACTTCCTGGGGAGATGAACTTCTTGAGGAGATGAACTTCCTAAGGAGATGGCGAACTCCATGAGGTAGTGTCAAAATGTTGAGTCTCACGGGAGGTGAACTTCCTGAGGAAATGGCGAACTCCGCGAGATGGGGTCAAGATGTTGAACCGCATGAGGAAGTGAACTTTGGAAGAAAATGAGAAAGCACCCCTAGATTGAAAAATTAATTGCAAAAAAAGCCTCTAGGGAATACTTCAAGTTCCTTACTCTCGTCTCCGAAAATTTCGAAGAAAATATATTGGAGCAATTGATATGACATGGGTAATAAAACTCACTTAATGTATTTAAGATCATAACCAAAACGTTATAGTTATTATGAGGAATGTTTCGAGATGTTAATATTCTCTTATCAACCCACTACTGTAAATAGACGTTGGTGACCACTTACCGATGCATGTTCTACTTGCTAAACACATTGTTACTCTCCCAAAGTGACTACTAACTTGATCGTCGAAGACTCCCCAAGGCATCCCAAACTCATTGTGTTTTGTATTTTCAAGTCTTCAGGCGACGTTCAAGATTCTCGAGTATTCAAGTATCCATCACTATTATTATTTATTTTTTGATGCAACAACAAACATAAATATTTTCTGAAAATTGTAGAAAGACAATTATTTAAAAAAACTACTTATTTTAGAATGGAGAGAGTAGATAAATCAAGTTTTACGAATACATTAATTATTAGTGTCATTAACGAATTTCATAACTGTGTTAGGTGGTTACACAGTTGTAAGGAAAAGCTTTCTTGGTCTAAATAATTATCCATCATTATTGTAAGAGTCTTGGCAATCATTATGATGGTGTTTAAAGGTAAACAATATTAACCGTTAAGTGATTTCTAATCAACCTCAACGTCATGTCGTCTTTTGGAGGGATTTAATTTAAGACCCAATTGATGGTTCTATGAGCACATTGAGCTTCGACAACTGGGTGCTGTAATCTTTGGGTTCAATAGTATAAGTCTTGAAGCACCACACAAAACAGGCCTCTTGCAAATGCTGGCTCTCAACTAAAGACTAGAGTTCGATCCATAAAAGGAATAGGGTAAATCATACAAATGGTCACTGAATTTGTGCCTATTTTTTTAATGTAATCACTGAATTTTGAAGGTTTTTTTTAATAAAAAAGGGCGATACTTCTTTAAGTATCGTTGAATTTTGAAAATTTTTAAGTGGAATAAGTTAACTTCATTATTTTTTTTACAAAGATTTATCCCCCATGAGTTAACTGTTTTTTACAAAGATTTATCCCCCATGAGTTAACTGTCTTATTTATGAAATAACACAAAACTAAAGTGCATTATTTAATAGGTTTAGTAATTTTTTTTGAAAGATAATGACTATATCATTCCTTCGTCTTGAAAGCCAACATAGCTGAAATACAATTGGGGGAGGGGGATTATAACCCCAAATATGAAGACGAGACATATAATTTGGCGCTCTAGCAAGGCAATGAGCTGCAAAATTCGCAAACCTTCTCACAAAAACAACATTCACATCAACTAAGGCTGATAAAACAGATCTACAATCTTGAACTGACAAACCAACATAAGATAAGAGCCATCATCAACAGATGCATTGATTGAAAGAACCACGACCTAACAATCACTTTCAATCAGTACTTGGCTTCGGTTTCTCTCCTTAACCCAGCTTAATGCTTCACGAATGCCCAGAACTTCTAACACAGTGAGATCCGAAACTTGAGGAAAATGCTTAACAAAAACGCCAAGAAATCTTCCAAACTCATCACGCTGAACTGCTCCAATAGTTCCGGACCTACCAAATACCGTTGCATCCGCATTTATCTTCTCCCAACCTTAAGGTGGTTTAGTCCACTTTACAATATTAGCATGCTGATCAGAACGCCACCCCACATCAGGATCTGCACCTCGTAGTTGCATTTTAGCCTCTTTCCAGCAAGCAAGAAAAGTTAACCCACCATTCTCCACTGAATTCACACCCCTTCTCTTATCCTCCCACACAACTAAACTCCTAATGTTTAGCTGTTTTCGCGATTCTAACACTCTTTAAAAAATAGCAAAATACATATCCAATAATATTTAATATTGATATGAAATGGGTAATAAAACACACTTAATATATTTAATATCGTAACTGAAAAGTTATAGTCATTATGAGGAACGTTTTGAAACGTTAATGTTCTCTTATCAACCCACTACTATAAAAAGACGTTGGTGGTCACTTACCGAGGTATGCTTTACTCTCCACACATACCAATACTCTACCGAAATCTCTACTAATTTGAGTGTCAGAGACTCTCCGGGGAGCATCCCGACCTCATTGTTTTTTGTGTATTTTCAGGTCTCGAGGCGACGTTCACGATTCTCGATTATTCAAGTTCTCTTCTTTATTGTTGTTCATTTTTTCGACTATTGTTGCTATTGTTTTTCTGTTTCTATTTTGCGTAAGAGACAAGACAAACATTGGTCTTCTTTTTTTTTTAGTCAATAAGGAGAACTTTTTTAAAAAATATTTTATTTGCCCAAAGAATAAATATGTTCTTTAAATGACTGTAAAGTCTCAAAATCAGATCAATCATCATATATTTTCATAAGTTATATTTTTAGGTGATTAAGAATAAAATAATAAATTTATAATGACGGATATATCTTATACAAGATAAATTTTTGTAGAAATTTAATGGAATCGATAAACTTTTGTCAAAATTTAATGACATCTTGAATGATTCAAAAGTTAAAAAAGGAAAAAGAAACAATTAATTGTTGTGACACTATGTGTAAAAAAATTGCTATGGCAAGGGAGAAGAGACGGAGAGAAGACTAAGGTGCTAATTATACAGGTTGCCAATTTTTGAACAACCATTTTTAAAAATATTAGCACATGTTTTAATCTTACAGAAATGACATTTTTTATGTTTTCTTTTTAAAAATGCCGCTTCTTTGAAACTAAATTTTAAAAATGACACATTTATTTTTATATAAATTTAATTTTTTTGTTTTATTTATAATTTTTTCTCTGTCTTCAGTTTCTCTCTCCCCTTCGGTGCCCATCTGTCAGCTCCATCCTCCTCCTTATTCTTGCTCTGCTTTCCTCTCCCTCTTCGTCACTTCTCAGATCTCTCTCTCTCTCTCTCTCTCTCTCGATTCGTCCTATTCGTCAACCAACTTCTCATCTGCCGTAATCGAGCCTCGATTTCATCTCCTCCCCACTCTGGTTCTCCTCTTCCCATCCTCGTCTCGATTTTGGCAGTCAACGCCTTAATCTCGACGGATGCCTCGATGATGGTTTTCCTTTTTGTTTAGATCTGCTTGTCTCAATTCGACCTCGAATATGCTCCTATCGCGCCATCGTCGGTCTTATGTCACGTCTCCCATCGTCTGTCGTCGTGTCTTTGCCATTTTTTGGAACCTGCGAGGTCAGACGAGTGCTCATTGAGGGATCGTATGGAGGCTGGTGCTAGGGTTTCCTAACCCTAGTTGCTCCCTTCCTTTTTACCAAAGTACCCTTACTTTTGATTTTTTTACAAAAATGTCACTAATTTGGATTTCTTAAAAATGTTGTTGTACTTGTTGTTTTTAAAATTCATTTTATCATTTAAAAAAATATTTTCAAGAAAAAAATTGTTAAATATTTCAAAAAAAATATTTAGACTTTTTAAAATTTTTTGAATTGTGTGAACTATTGCGAAAAACTTGTACTCT
>CAODLS010119577.1:0-15041 GCA_948243855.1 Flueggea neowawraea | reverse complement strand
TCCACGAACATGATACTCATTCCCAAGGAACTGAATGCTAGCATGATTGAGAAGTTCTGAGCCACTGTATTAAGCAATTTTGTATACAAGTTGATCAGTAAGATTATGGCTACTCGTCTAGCTGCTATTGCAGCCAGAATTATTTCACCACACTGGTTTGGTTTTGTTAGTGGGCGGCATATTGAGCATTGCATAGCAGCAGCTTTAGAAGGGGTAAATATCCTGCAGAAAAAAGTGAGCGAGGGTCACATGACTCTAAAAATTGATATTTGGAAAGCATTTGACTCCTTGGATTGGGAATTCCTTCTTCAGGTTCTTCTTCGATTTGGGTTCTCTGCTACTTTTGTGAATTGGGTGCATGAGATATTACTATTAGCAAGAGTATCCATTATTATCAGAGGGTCCGCGAAGGGTTACTTCTCTTGTAACAGGGGGGTTCGACAAGGGGATCCTTTGTCCCAACTGCATTTTTGTTTAGTTGAGGACTTCTTAAGTCATTGGTTGGCTAGAGAGGAGGAATGGGGGCACTTCAAAGTCATGCATGCTGGTAAAAATGTTCAGTGAATGTCCCATCTTCTCTACGCAGATGATAGCATTATTTTTGGTAAAGCATGTAAGACAAATATCCAGGTACTTAAATCAATTTTTGCCTCATATGGTTTATTGTCGGGACAACAGGTCAACTAAGAGAAATCAGAGGTCTACTTTGGTCGTTATGTGTCTTCCTCCCGTGCTAATGTGTTAACTTCAGAGCTTCATATGAAAAGGGGTCGTCTCTCTTTCTGGTATTTGGGAGTTCCGTTATTTGTGGGTGCTCCAAAACGAATATTCTTGCAGGGTATTGCAGATTCTATTCTTACAAAATTTTGCAAAGTGGAAAGGAAAATCCCTTTCCATGGCAAGGCGGGTTTCTTTGGTGAAGGTTACCATTTACGACTCCTTTCTCCACTCGTTCATGGTATATCGTTAGCCGTTTAATCTGATAAAGCAATTCGAGAGTGCCATTAGAAACTTTATTTGTACTGGTTCGGTCTTTGAAAGGAAAGTAGTCACAGTTTCATGAGGGAAAGTTTGCCAACCTACACATCAAGGTGGGTTGGGTTTACATAGATTGGGTATCCTCAACGAAGCACTACTGGCCAAACTTGTATGGAGTATATGTTCAGATAAATCCCCCGTTTTGTGCTTTCTACGCTCTCGGTTCCTAGATACTCACCTACGCGACGGGAAGTCGGCCTCATTTTGTGCTACCATTTGAAGGTTTAAGCTGTGCCAGTAGTTGGTCAGAATAGAATCCCACTCCACCATACGTTCTGAAATAGCCACAAATAACGGATTCTGGTATCGACAAATGTTGTACAGGTAACACATGGTATCCGCATTACCAAATCCTCTACAATTACACCAAAGGAACTTCATAATTTCAAATGCTTAGGAGGGTGTACTTCCCCCTTTGTGAGGGTCGGTTTTGCGCCTCGTGTTAGTAGTACCTTATTGTTACTCTTACGTTTAGAACTGGAGATACTCGTCCAACCTGTTGCCTCATCATTCTGAGGTGTTTCGTTGCCTCTACTCGTTGAATCATAACTTTCAGCTGAAGCAGAGTTATTACAATTATCTTTTGGAGCCGAAAAAGCTACTTGTGTTGTCTCAGTCTCAGCTACCTGATCGAGTCTATTGCAAGCACACAATGGTCGATTGTGGTAATAAAAACCTAAGGAGTATTCCTCAGGTATCGTCTCCACAGGGAACGTTTCTAATTGTGGTCAATTGGGAAAGAAAAAATAAATAAGAGCATCAATTGGAGTTTTGGAAACTAAAGCAAGCAATAATTTAAAAACAAGAAACTCAATAATGGGAAAACATTAGGACTTTCGAGATAAAACCAATGATCTAGTTGTCTAATGAATGAAAATGGGTTTTAACAAAATGAGTGTGAGTGTTATCTCCTCAAGATTAACCCAAGGCCTCTCTCAATGTCACTTGAGTCATACTTACACTTCTTAGGATGATCCTTTCGGTCTCACCTAGTTAAGTTAGGCCCATTAGGCTCATTGGAGAATTCCATCGAAACACCTTGTAGGCAGGTATATATTTCTATCCTACAAGTTCTATGCAAGTAACCTAACCCAAGCTTCTTCTTTCAATTCATCACTTGGGCTTGTCAAAAACAACATTGTGGTAGCTAAGCACAACATCATTCAATCAATAACAAGTCATAAAATTAATCACCATAAAAAGATTTAACAATAAAAGTATCAAAACAATGGATATAACATTAAAAGCACAAAA
This sequence comes from Flueggea neowawraea, assembly GCA_948243855.1. Taxonomy (NCBI): domain Eukaryota; kingdom Viridiplantae; phylum Streptophyta; class Magnoliopsida; order Malpighiales; family Phyllanthaceae; genus Flueggea; species Flueggea neowawraea. The sequence goes on along the minus strand of CAODLS010119577.1, from coordinate 12,749 downwards.
CTCATAACAATAATCATTCATTAAAGCAACATCAATCCAAGGTCTACATCTCTAATACCCTAATAAGGATTTAAGCTAACATATTTATAAAATAAAGCTTAAAAGAAGAAATATAAAGCCTAAACATAATTTCTAAACAAAGAAAAAGGAAATATAAAGGAAGAATTAAGCTTCTCTCTATGGATACAAAAGCCCTCTTCAAATCCTCTTCTTCTTTCCTCTTTAATGCTACATTCTCCTTGGAAATTGATGAGAGAATGATTCTCTTCCTTTAATGTGTGAGTGTCCAAGGTTGCCAAAAATTGTGTGGAAGAACGGTATTTATACCCCTCTTAGTCCCCCACAAACCCTAGCCAAAAATCTCCCAAGAATGCCTTTTGCATGTGCCTTGGTTCCCACTTGACAACTTTTCACGCGAAACTGTTTTTTGGCCACTTTCAGAGTGTCACGGCGATGACACTCATTTCTCACGGTCGTGACACTTTTCTGCCTCAAAACCATGACTTTTTTTTTTCTTGTCACAACAATCACAAATGCCCCCATGGCCGTGACACCCATTTCTTTCACGAAATCTTTATTTTCTTCATCTTTTCTTACGTTTACTTAGTACCTTTCCATTTTGAATCATTTTTCCATATTTTTCCTACATTTTTATCCAAATTAAATCATCCTACAATCATCATAAACATCTTAATAATTTTACCACAAAATCATATTTTTAAAAGATGAAAATAGATATATTCTTGCATGAATTAATATGTATATTTAGCGTACATCAAACTACCTCACACTTACTCGTTTGTTTGTCCTCAAGCAAACCAATTAAAAACCCGGGAAAAGAATATAATTCAAATCAAAGAGGCAAGCATATTCTTGTTCTATGCAAATATGCGAGTAAAATGATCAAGAGAGGAATAACATGCTTATTTATCAATCACATAAATCACATTGGCATTTGAAAAGGGGCTTTTTCAAGAGTTCATAAAAAGAATCAAATCTCCTAACCTAGTGGCATCTCCAAGGCTTATCTCCCTCTTTGATAAAATTAAAACACACATTTATTTAAGTAATAGAGCAAGCTTGGCATTTTGATTCATTCACACGAGTGCTTTTCTTTAATTCATCTTTGATTTCATTTCCTTTATAGTGTATTCACTCTCATTTTAGGTGCTACAAACAAGTGAGTGATTTTTTTCCACTTATTTGATTTCAATGAGGGTACTTATCATTTTGGGTCCTTAATGTTCAAAAATATTAGGTCAGATCAAACTAAACAATCACAAAGAACATGAGGACAAGTTCCATGACAACAAGAAAGCATAAAGTAAAAGGATATGGTTTAGAAAGCTTTTCTAATTGTTGCTCCTTCGCCATTTGCTTCACCTTGAATGCATGAATCCATCGTTGGCATGAAACCACAAAAGTTAGAGGACACAAATTATATACATGCTAGAGTTGGTGAGAGGTATAACATGTATGCATAAAAATTAGAACCTCTCATACCACTTTTGGCAAAAACATGCAAAACAAAATCATAAATGTGCTTCTACCTTAAAATGCAACTCAAATTGAAACCTATACTACATGCAATGCAAGATACCCATAGTTTAATGTCATTGCGGATAAAAGGTAGTTTAATGTCATTCCAGACATATGCAAAGGAACTATTTGGGACACAAAATAGTCCTAATTGTGGATCCCTTCAAAGGCCTCAAACACCTCCTATAAACAGTGATTGGTTTATGATTATGTAAAATGATATCTATAGGACTGAATGAATGAACTTTAGAAATCATAAATGGACCACACATTGGAACTTTGGGGTTATAAAGAAACTGATTTTTGGCTAAAAAATAAGATAATGTTAGCCCTCAACAAACTCGTCGTTCAAACAACAATCACCATCTTTCCGCTTTTTGTATTTCATTTTTCGCTCTCTACCCCTTTTTTCTCTTCTCTCACTTTTGCACTAGGTTTCATCTCAAGCTCTCCTTCTTTTGGAAACACTAGTGGTTTTTCTTTAGAGATTATGCAACATGGTTCTAAAGAATACACCCTATTTTCATCATGATTAAGCAATTGTGCATGCACATTTTTAGAAACATGAAACTCCTCAAATTCCATTCTCACTCTGAAGATTATACTCCCCTTAGTCAAATCAATACACACCCCCACCGGTTGCCAAAAAAAGGTCTCCCAAGTATGATGGGGGTGTCACTAACATCATCCATATCCAAAACATAAAAGTCAGCGAGAAAAAGAACTTACATAGTTTCACCAAGATATTCTCCACAACTCCAAGTGGTTGCTTGATTGATTGATCTGCAAGTTGGAGTTTGACGATTGCAGGTGTTAGCTCTCCAATCCCGAGCTTCTTGTAGATGGATGAGAGCATTAGGTTGACCGATGCACCCAAATCACACAAGGAATCCACATTTTCAAATTTACCAAATGTGAAAGGAATGATAAAGCTCTCTGGATCCTTGAGCTTTAGAGGGTATTTGTTCAATAAAATTGCACTACACTCCTCGATGAGTACCACTGTAGCATACTCCTTCAACTTAGCATAATTTGGCATGTGGGAAATGGCCTCCAAAAAAGGGATGTTCAATTCCAAATTTTTGAACATCTCAAGAAACTTCTCAAATTCTTTGGCTTGGGTGTGAGATTTCAACCATTGAGGAAATGGGATTGGAGTCACGTTAGGTTCCTTCAACTATTGAGCGAATGGAATTGGGGGCATATAGAGTTTCACTTCATCCTCTTTCTCACCCTTCTTTTTAACATTCTCTTTTTCACACTCAACCATCACCTTTTTCTCCTTTTCAACTTTGGGTTCCTCCCCTATACTTGGCTCCTCAAGCTCTTTCCCACTTCTCAAAATAATAGCCATTATACACTCTTTGGGTTCATTTGGGATGTGTTAGGCAACTTGCCCTTCTCTCGATCCGAAATGATCTTAGCTAGTTGCTCTACTTGCCTCTCAATGTTTTGGATGGTGGCTTGTTGATTTTGATAACTTGTTCCACCTTAGCATCTATAGCCTATATGAAGAGGGAAGGTTTGGATTATGGTGTAGAACTCTCTAAAAAATGTGAATGGATCCTCCAACGGCAAACCATTGTAAGATGCTAGCATAGTAAAATGGATGCTCTTCAATTCATAGTTCCTTGTCGTCGGGCTTAGCCTTATAGATGAAGGGAATGCTTCAATTAGCGGCCTTTGTATCTCCCTTATATTCATTCGACCCGATAATTGATTCCCAACAACTCCTCATCGAGATTGCTCAACTCTAGCATCCTCAACCCCATCTCGAGGCCTAGGTATACCCTGCATCCTTGCCTTTCTTTGATTAGCCCAGTTTGCTCGTAAAACCCTTTCAATCTCAGGAATCAAAAGAATAATCTCTTAATTTTCCAAGTTACTAGTGCGTCTCAAAAGCATAAATTCCTACAAGTGCAAAAGAAACAAACAATTAAGTAAACAAAAATATAAATAAAAATGACCATAAAAGAATGTCGTTCCCCGGCAACGGCACCAAAAACTTGATTGAGTCCATTGCAAGCCCATAATAGTCGATTGTAGTAATAAAAAACTAAGGAGTATTCCCCAAGTATTGTCTCCACAGGGAATGTTTCTAATTGTGGTCAATTGGAAAAGCAAAAATAAATAAAAGAATCAATTGTTTGTTTTTAGGGGTTTGGAAACTAAAGCAAGCAATAATTTAAAAACAAGAAACTCAATAATGGGAAAAGTTAGGGCTTTCGAGATACAACTAAGGATCAACTTGTCTAATGAATGAAAATGAGTTTTAACAAAATAGATGTGAGTGTTCTCTCCTCAATATTAACCCAATGCCTCTATCAATGTCACTTAAGTCATACCTACACTTTCTAGGAGGGTCCTTTCGGCCTCACCTAGTCAAGTTAGGCCCATTAGGCTCATTGGGGAATTCCATCGAACATCTTGTCGGCATAGGTATATTTTTATCCTATAAGTTCTATGCAAGTGACCTAACCCAAGCTTCTTCTTTCGATTCATCACTTGGGCTTGTCAAAAACAACATTGTGGTAGCTAAGCACAATATCATTCAATCAATAACAAGTCATAAGATCAATTACCATAAATAGATTTAACAATAAAAGCATCAAAACAATAGCTATAACATTAAAAGCACAAAACTCATAGCAATAATCATTCTTTAAAGCAACATCAATCCAAGGTCTACATCTCTAATACCCTAATAAGGATTTAAGCTAATATGTTTATAAAATAAAGCTTAAAACAAGAAATGTAAAGGGTAAACATAATTTCTAAATAAAGAAAAAGGAATTATAAAGGAAGAATTAAGCTTCTTTCAAAGGATGACAAAAGCCATCTTCAAATCATCTCCTTCTTTCCTCTTCAATGCTAGAATCTCCTTGGAAATTGATGAGAAAATGATTCTCTTCCTTTAATATGTGAGTGTCCAAGGTTGCCAAAAATGGTGTGGAAGAAGGGTATTTATACCCCTATTGGTCCCCCACAAATCCTAGCAAAAAATCTCTCCAGAATGCCCTTCGCATGTGCCTTGGTTCCTACTTGACAATTTTTCACACAGAGCTGTTTTTTGGCCACTTTCAGAGTGTCAGGGCCGTGACACTTTTCTGCCTCAAAACCATGACTTTGTTTTGCTTGTCACGGCCGTGACCCCTATTTCCTTCACAAAATCTTCATTTTCTTCATCTTTTCTAATGTTTACTTGGGGTCTTTCCATTTTGAATCATTTTTTTCATCTTTTTCCTTCATTTTTTTCCAAATTAAATCATCGTACAATCATCACAAACATCATAAGAATTTCACCATAAAAGCAAAATTTAAAGGATGAAAATAGATATATTCTTACTTGAATTAATATGTTTATTTAGCGTACATCACTGTCATCACTTGACCTGCCCAAGAACCTCTTTGATTATGAATTTTAGGATCTCCACCAAGCATACTGTCTAACAAAAAAGTAGGCTCAACCGGCCCCAATGAAGAGCAAGGATCGTTGTCCCCCGAAGGATTATATGATTATGTTGGGGCTTAGGGGAAACATGTTGCATTACAGCATGTGAGCCAACAATATCTGGTACGTGGACTTCCTCCTCCTGGTTTGTGTCATTGAGAATTTTATTGATTGCTTTTTGCATTGAGCATGTAGCTGGCGGATTAGATTTAGGCCGCATTCCTTCCGCAGCCTGGATCGACCAAGTGAGGGTGAACGTGTTGTTGGTGAGATCTATTCTCCAGCTGCTCTGTGGGACGTTGGTTTTTTTTCATGCGTATGATTCATGCCCAATTGAACCACAAGTAACACAATAGGAGGGCATGTTTTCGTAAACCACATCAATCCAAACTCCTTCCCTTGTGGTTCATTGCGAAGACCATGCGGGACTTTTTTGGCCAAGCCATTGTCTACCAGAATCCGTGCGAAATGGCCAAGGTCACCCTCCAATGTTGCACTATCAATTCTGATCGGACTCCCAATTCCCCTAGCAATAGCAGCTAAAATTTCCGGATCCCAATATTCCCAATGCAATGAATACAGTTGGACCCAAATCTGTGCCGTTGATGATCTTTGTTCAGCCGGATCAAAATCCGGTACCCAAGGCTGAAGCCTCACGGTCCCAGGTTTGAGATACCGCTCCCTTACTCCAGACAACATTTCGAGCGTCGTTGGAAGGCAACAGAATATGATAGTACCCTCTCCCTAGCGAAATTAATCGCCAAGGCACCTGCAAACCCCAAACCTGTGTGAGTTCAGTCTTCAATTCTCCGACTCACAAATGTCTATGTTACAGTTTGTTTTAATTTTTGAATCGGTTATTTACTTTTCTAAAGAAATAGTTGTTAATGTGTGAATTATAATGAGCTAAAGTCAATATTTATACAAATTTTCTCTACCCAGTGTTCAAATTTTTGCTATATTTTTTTTTGAATTATTTTTACTTGTGTATTATAAATATTATGAAACAACAAGAAAGAAGACTTAAGCTAGCAAAAAGGGTGCAGTAATCAAGAATTGATTGTCCTATCCTAATTTGTAAATAGTTACATGTCTGAAATTACTTGTCAGCCCGATAGTAATCGTCACCAAAAGAAATTCACAAATGCCTATGGTAAGCTAATATTATCTATAACAGGATGAACTCGAGAATCACTTCTCCTTATGTTATGATCATTAGTCGAGCTATCCTTTTCGCGGTCAAAATGCTTTGCTAACTCAGCAAATCTCATTTTAAAGGGCCTTTCTTTCAGCCAATGCGAGTTTAGGAACTGAAATGTATAGATCAGAAATGCTAAAATGGTAGCAACTCCTGTGATGATAAAGAGTCCCCCAAAGCTGGATAAGGTAAGACTACCAGAGAATCACGTGGTGGGTTCTTTGTCGCAGATTGTTTTGTCACCATTTTTCGCATCAATTTGATCCATTAGAGCTTTATTCTGAGTGACATTCAAGATTGCTTTTGGCATATGAGAGACCAGTGGGGATCCAATTGGAAATGCCTGAAAATTTGACAGAACGAAGAGGGGGTTAAAAACCTTTGCAAAACGTTTATATGCAAGTCTGGAAATTACAAATGAAAACTAATTCAGTAAACTTATGAGAAATTATACATGAAAGAAATAAGAAACAAAGACTTACAAAGCCAAATCCAGCCGTTTGATATGTTGGTCCAACCATTTGGAAGTTGGAGCAGAATTTGTCAAGGAAGATTTTAAGAAAGGTAGTTCATCAAAGACAGCATACACACCACCATTACGGGTTCCTTTCAACAGTGCGTCGCGATACTCCTCCGGAGTATTAAAAGCCTTCAACATGTGTTCCTCAATGTTCAAGTTTTCTATCAAGAAATCTTTCACAAAAGATGCGTTTAGGTGTCCAAAATACAAGTTTTTCCTCAAAATTTCTTTGACATCAATGACTGCAGGTTGCATTCGCCAAACTGTCAGAATTGATGCTAAATTAGCAGTGTAACTTTGTGATAAAATGAGTACCACAAAAACCCATATGATCACTATAAATCTTGTCCAGTTGCTCATCACTCTTTCCCCTGCAATCATTAAGATTATATGTGAAGAAATTAAGATTCATGAGAATATATCAAACTTAACGAATATGCTTGATGTGAAGAGAATTACTATGAGCAAAGAACTGTGTTGAGAAGGAGAACCACAAAATTGTGCCAATCTGTTGGTGTGGAGATCCTCTGAACTCTGTATTTATACGATGTTCGAGCACCCATACCACAAAGCCTGTGAAGATGAATCCCAAACCTGCAAATAGCCAAAGATCCCACTGCAGCGGTTTGGTGAATATCCACATGTTTTCCCTCTCATCATCTTTTGTACGAACTAACATTCTTACACCTGATTCTGAGTAAGGCAATGTGAAATCGACATATGATGTTCGGTAATCCACAATCGTTGCATCAGCCACCACTGCATCGAAGTTCTGCAAGTAATTTCAAGACAACAATCTTACAATGTTAATTTCACTTTACGCGACACAAGGTAGATAAAGGTTGAATTGAAAAACTAACCTTGTATTCGATTTGCTTGAGCATATCATCGTATGTCCCGTTACTCTATCTACTTTCATTCACATAAGGTATAAAATCGTAGGAAAGTGGAAATCGCAACAAATTAACAGCATTGCTAATGATGACTATAGCAACACCTGAAATTTTTGTAGTATTATTTGAATCCCATTTCACTCTGACAAATTTGCTAAAAGCACCCATTACATATGGAACTCCAACTCTTAACTTCCTCGGTTGATCATTATCTGCAGGATCTCCTGGCCAAATCGGCTGCTTAAGCCTGTTTTTTGAACTCAGGTATGGGATCCTATAACTTTTAGACTTTGAAAGTCCTTGCTCTGTTGTCCAAAATCCAATAATCCTCTCTATTTCACCAACTACATTAAAAATTTCAAAATTTGAAGATAATGACACTCCATTTTGCAGATGAAAGTCCCCGCTCAGGCCGCGAAAACTTGTGTTCTTAATTGAATTCAGAATTCTTGGCCTTGTTTCAGAAACACCAAGATCTTCAATATCTTTGCTATCAGTAGCAGTGGGTTTTGAGTAGCGAGGATGAAGAATTCCTGCATTTTCCACTGCCATTGCCAGCGCCTGCATTGTATCATAAGCCAACAATCCAAAGAGGCTCAACTCTTTCGTTTGATTGTTTAGTTTGTTCATGGTAATATTCTTTTTCCATCTTTGTCTAAAATCTGCAATTTCTTTGGTCTCGGGTGCAAATGGTTTTAGACCTAAGACACCTTGCATTGCATTCTCTGTAACTTGGGCACTTACAGGGTCCAACAGTTTCGACAAATGTTGAATTGAATTGAATTTTCTTTGGAGTTTTATGAAGTCATTTGATGTTTTGGATGGGAAAAACAAGTTGGAGTGGAATTGATGAAGATTGGAGGTGTTTTGGGTTGACTCTGGACATCCACGGACGTGCCCAAACCTTGTCAAGAGAAGCCAAACCGTGGATGTGACCTTATAACTCACTGTCCGGAAGAGAAGATGTTTCGCTGGGGACATGGCCGTGTCTCAGACCGTGTGTGGCAGCACTGGGGACACGGCCTGATACATGGCCGTGTCCCAACCCGTGTTTGACACATCTTGTCCGTGTCTTATTTCCTAATGGGTGTTGGACGGAAATTAGGGCTTGGGATGATTTATTTTGTCTATTAAACATTGTAAACATATAAATATGTGGCTTGGAAAAACTCTTGTAAGCCTTTGCCGACTTTCATAGTGAATAAAGCTATCGCTCGCTCTCTCTGCCCATGGACGTAGGTCAATTGATCGAACCACGTAAATTTTGTGTGTTGTGTGTGATTGTTCTCTTTATCAATTCCGCGTTTCTATTGCTTGATTGTCTAACAAGTGGTATCAGAGTCACAAAAGTTTGTTCATAAACTTTGGGTTCGCTCTGTAGAAAGAAGATGTCCTCACAGAAATTTGATATTGAGAAATTCAATAGGTCGAATGATTTCACCTTGTGGAAACTAAAGATGAAGGCATTTTTGGTTCAGCAGAAGTGTGCAGCAGTAATAGGAGGAAAGGATAAATTACCTACAAAATTGACAGCAGTGCAGAAGGAGGAGATTGTGTCTATGGCACATAGTTCGATTCTATTGAGTCTGACATATGAAGTCATGATGGAGGTAACAGATGAAACTACAGCAGCTGGCTTGTGGGGAAAACTAGAAAGCAAGTACCAAAAAAAGTCTCTGACCAACAGGCTTTATCAGAAAAGGTGACTGCACACCTTAAAGTTGTTAGAAGGTATGCAGGTAAAAGATCACCTTGATAACTTCAACAGAATTATTTTAGACTTGAATAGAGTTGGTGTTAAAGTTGAGGAAGAGGATCAAGCTATGATTTTGTTGTGTTCTTTGCCTAGCTCTTATGAGAATTTTGTAGATACTATGATGTATGGTAGGGATGGTATCTCGATTAATGATGTTAAGGATGCTCTACAGTCAAAAGAATTGAAGAAGTTAGTTTCTGGTTCTGGAGACTGTAATTTGGAGACTGGGTTAACTGTGAGTAGGGGCAGGAGCGTAGAACGAAACGGTGGAGGATATAGTAAGCCGCGTTCAAAATCGAGGTCTGCATTGAGATGCTTTCATTGTAAAGAGAAGGGCACTTTAGAAAGAACTTTCCACAAAGAAAAAAAAAAAGAATTGCCCAGGGGTCGAATGGGAATACGCAAGTTGTAGTAGCTCAGAAAGACTCTGAAAAATAGGAGAGTTCTGATGAGGGAGAAGGAGGAGATGTTCTTACTGTCAGTACAGTTGGTTCTGCAGAAACTTGGATCTTAGATACTGGTGCTTCGTATCATATGGCTTATTCACGAGAGTTGTTCATTACTCTTAAAGAGTGGAATGGCAGTGTAAAGCTGTGAGATGATGGGGAATTGAGCGTCAAAGGTAGTGGTTCGGTGCATATTAGAATGTATGACGGAATGGTTAGGACATTGAATGCTTGGTATGTCCCTAGACTGCGAAAAAATTTGATCTCTGTGGGTACACTGGATAAAAATGGGTACACATTCTCTGGGAGTGGTGGCGTTCTTAGGGTGTCAAAAGGAGCTCTTGTGGTGATGAAAGGTAGATTGCAGCATGGGATTTACACATTGATGGAAAATTCAATGTTGGGAATGGCGACGATGCCAAGCTCCACGAGTATTGATCCTATAGGGAAGAAGGATAATAGTACAGAGTTGTGGCATCAAAGATTGGGGCACATGAGTGAGAGGAGGCTATCTATTTTGAGTAAGAAAGGGCTCTTAGGAGGTGCTGAGACTGATAAACTTAAGTTCTATAAGACTTGTGTTATAGGTAAACAATGCAGGGTGAAATTCAGTACGGGAAGTCACACTACTAAGGGAGTCCTTGAATACATTCACTCTGATTTATGGGGTCCTTCTCCGGTGGAATCTCATAGTGGATGCAGGTACTATATTACTTTTATTGATGACTTCTCTAGAAAGGTGTGGGTGTATTTTCTGAAATCTAAGGATGAAGTGTTTGGGAAGTTCAAGGAGTGGAAGACTATGGTGGAGAAATGGACTGGGAAAGTAGTCAAGATGCTCAGAACGGATAATGGGTTAGAATTCTGTAACAAAGAATTTGACGAGTTCTGCAGAAAACAAGGTATAGTGAGGCACCACACTGTACGACATATGCCACAGCAAAATGGAGTTGCAGAACGGATGAATCAAACACTTGTTAAGCGTGCTAGGTGCATGAGGATAGACGTTGAGTTATCAAAGCATTTTTGGGCTGAAGCAGTTAACACTGCTGCTTATCTGGTAAATAGATCGCCATTGACTGCAATTGATCTTAAGACTCCTCAAGAGGTATGCTTTGGTAAAACCTCTAATTATTCTGGCTTGAGAATATTTGGATGTCCTGCTTATGCTCATGTTAGTGATGGCAAACTGGAGCCTAGGGCAGTTAAATGCATATTTCTAGGGTATGCTACTGGGATGAAAGGTTATAGATTGTGATGTACTGAGGATAGAACCATGAAATTTATTATTAGCAGAGATGTGACATTTGATGAATCTGCTATGTTTGGCCAGAGGAAGAAGTTTGGTGATCTTATAGGAAATAATGAAAATGATCTGGGTGCAAACCAAAAGGTGGAGCTTGAGGTTGATGCTCCAAAGGAAAATGATGTGGATGACACACATGAAGAATAGCCCGTGATCGACCAAAATGATTCACAAAGTACAGCAACGAGTAGACCGATACGGGAAATCCGAAGGCCTGCAAGGTATGTGGATTGTGTAAGTGTTAATATTACTAATCCAGGTATTTTTGCCTTAGCAGTAGCCGAATAAATTAAAAGGGAGGAACCGAGGGCGTACAAAGAGGCAATTGATAATAAAGATTTAGAAAAATGGCTAAGTTCCATGGAAGAAGAGATTGCATCTTTGCAAAAGAATTGAACTTGGAAACTTGTATCATTACCTGAAAGGGAGAAACATGTTGATTGTAAATGGCTTTTCAGAATAAAGGAGGGGATGCAAGGAGTCGAACCACCTAGATTCAAATCAAGGCTTATTACGAAGGGGTTTTCATAAAAGGAGGGGATTGACTATAATGAAGTGTTCTCACCTATTGCGAAGCATAAATCCATTCGAGTCTTCTTAGCCATGGTAAGCATTTTGAACTTAGAGCTTGATCAACTTGATGTTAAAACTGCTTTTCTGCATGGAAATTTTGAAGGGGAGATTTATATGAAACAACCTGAGGGATTTGTTGATTCTGAAAAACCTGATCATGTGTGTTTGTTAAAGAAGTCCTTGTATGGGTTGAAGCAGTCACCTAGGTAGTGGTACAAGAGGTTTGATGCATTTATGATCTTTCATAGGTTTAGTCGAAATCATTATGATAACTGTGTTTACTCTAAGACATTGTCTGATGGTTCATGTATATATCTGTTGCTATATGTGGATGATATGTTGATTGCAGCTAAGAACCAGGCTGAAATTAACAAACTGAAATAGTTTTTGAGTAGTGAGTTTGAGATGAAGGATTTGGGTGCATCGAAGAAGATTTTGGGGATGGAGATTTGGAGAGACAGAATTGCAGGCTTGTTGTATATTTCACAGTAGAAATATATTGAGAAGTTACTGTGGGCTTTCCACATGGATCACTCTAAACCGGTGAGTACTCTATTGGCTCCACATTTTAGATTTGACCATAATACATTGCCAAACAATGATGAGGAGGTGGAGTATATGAGAAATGTGTCTTACTCTAGTGTGGTTGGTAGTTTGATGTATGCTATAATGTGCACTAGACCAAATCTTGCTTATGTTGTTAGTGTAGTAAGCAGATTTATGAGTAATCTTGGTAAAGCTCACTGGGAAGTAGTCAAATGGATTCTGTGATATTTGAAAGGTTCTAGTAGTGTGTGCTTGGTGTATGGGAATGGTGGTGTTTCCGATGAAATGGTTGGTTTTATTGATTCTGATTATGGAGGAGACCTCATGAAGAGAAGATCATTGACTTGTTACATATTCACTATATTTGGATGTGCTATTAGCTGGAAAGCTTCGTTGCAGCAAACAGTTGCTTTGTCTACAACTGAAGCGGAGTACATGTCCTTAACTGAAGGGGTGAAATAAGGTATGTGGTTGAATGGTCTTGTTGGTAGTTTGGGTTTGAATTTGCCTAAGCCTATTAT
>CAODLS010119280.1:0-10652 GCA_948243855.1 Flueggea neowawraea | reverse complement strand
TTTGAGAATGTTTAAGGGTGTTATCCATAAAATTTTGGGTGTTGTTAAGTCCCGAGAGTGAAGGGATTTATGATTGGAAGTTAAGAACACGTTTAGTAGCGTGAAATGTTGAGTATGTGGCTAGAGTAGTGAACAACGCACGTTGTCGGGACAAGCAAGACGTACGTTATTACATTATCTGGAAAAGGAGCATAACGTACGTTGGGTAGCCACAACATACGTTATCTGGGGTGCAAGGATGATTAACGTATGTTGGCATGAATGACATACGTTGCATTGTGTTTGTTCCAGATCCGTGGCTACTGGATGCATGACAACGTACGTTGATGGTGTATGACGCACGTTGTGGAGGACCATAACGTACGTTGAGCATGAGAATGACGTACATTGCTTTGTTATTTCGCTGAAACAGTGCGTTTTCATCAGCTCGTCCATAAAACCCCCAAACCCCTACCCATTCATCATTTTCGCTCATTTCTCATCCAAATCTCTCTCAATCCGGTCTGAATCTTTCTCTCATTGGTCACCCATCTTTCCTTAACATCATCTGAGGTAAGATCAATATCCTTTCTTCATTTCTAACTCATTTTCATGCATTGATTCATGAAAATGTCATTTGGCCGAATTTGAAATATGTTTCAATTTTCGGATGATTCTTGATGAATGGATGTTAGAGATGCTAGATCATGTTAGATAAGACTTATATGAACACGATTCAAGCTTTGACTCGAACAATTTAATGAGTTTTTGGTGGACCTAGGGTTAGGTTCGGGTTTAATGATTTTTAAGACGATTTGGAGTTTATTTGTGAAATCTGATGTTGATCATGTTCAGGGGATCGATTAGAGTCAGGATATATGATTGATTTCGATATTTGTCTGTCGAATCAAAAGTTCTATATTTTTGATAATGAACTTATGGTTTCAGATAGTTTTGTAAATTTCTAGAAAGTTCACTCTAAATTTGTAATTTTGGAGACTTTTGAACTAGATCTGTAATTTCTGAAAATTGGGATTAGGATTTGTAATTTTGAAAAGTTAAGTTCTAGATTTGTAATTTTGAAGAATTTGGAGATATATTTGTAATTTTAAGGAATTAGGATAAATTAGCGATTTATGGGAGTTCGGAGAGGAATTTGAGGATTCTGACTTATGAATATTTAATCAATTATCCTAGGATACTTTAAGGACTATTTTGAAATTTGTTAAGTCTCAGGGACTAAAACAAAATTTTACACTGGTCGGGACCAAACTATAATTTTACTTAGATTATGTATTTTGGGTCAAGGGTGATGGATTCACTCTTGAGAGAGATTTTCAGTGACTTCGAGAGTCCGAGTCTGCATGCATTGCATTCATATTCAGTAAGACCACAGTACCGTATTTGACTCTGTTGTCTGTGTCTTTGCTCTCAGTCCTGTTCAGCTCTTGAGTACCCTGTTGTCTGAGCTCGACTGTCAGTTCTATTAGATGCTTCACATACCGAGTAGTGGGTTATGGTCTTATATTTTTAAATTTGAAATGGTTAACTTGTTGTAAATTATATTTATTTATTTATTGAATGATTTTGTTATTGTTAATATTTGAAAATATTATCTTTAAAACTTATTTTGTAAAACGGTTTTAAAATGGATAATAAAACTGTATTTGAATAATTGTTTTGTACTCTGAGGCTTGTGCGGGATTGGTTTGGCTTCCACAGACGGTTCGACTAGTATGCCGGTCACGGGCCCAACTATGGGTCGTGACAACCGGACTACTGGAAAGAGCAGCGACGTTCTAGTGAGCTTAAGAGTAACGATTGCAGATAATGTTAGGAAAAGAACAAAGAACCCAAGCTTAATGACCATTGATGATATTGATCAAATGATGTCAGACAATGCTTGTAATTTGGAAACTTTTGATAATTGTGAGGTTGATCTTGACTATGATGATGCACCAACTCCAGACTCACCTACATCACAAGCACAATCTGAAGCTCAAGTCTCTAGGACAAAGAGGTCCAAACAAAATCCAAAAAATGATGCATTAGATGTCCTAAAAAGTGGACTTCAGGATATTGCTAAACTCTCAGACAAACCATCTGTATCAGCAAGTGAACTTTGGTAATTAATATCGAGCTTGGGTTTGGAAGGTAATATGAAAACAAAAGCATATATGCTTCTTCTTAAAGATCATGATTTGTTGCATGGTTTCATAAGTGTCCCTCCCAAAGAGCGCATGGAGTTTTTGCTTGCAACTATGTTTGGTGGAAATTGAGGGCAATCATATGAATTGAAGCTTGATGAAACAAGCTTTATATTATGGTAGACCATTTTAAACTAGATTATTTTGTGAAAGACTATTTTATGTATGAATTTTATGATAGACTCTTATATTTAACATTATGGATTGATATTAATTTAAAAATATTTATCCCTTTAAAAGAATTTTTTTAATATTCTTTGATTAGGAATATGAAGTTATTAATTTTGTTATTAAATTTTTTCATATAGTGTTCTCATAATATGTAAAATTATTTAAAAATTAGTAGATTAATGAATATAAATATTTAAATTGTATAAAAAGAAATAATTGGATGCCAATTTTAAATTAATGATCATAATTTGATATCTATTTTATAAGATTTAAAATGGATTTTTTATACCTTTAACTAGATTTAATTTTTTAATTTAAAAATTTTAATTTTAAATAAATTTTCATAAATATATATATATATATATATATATATATATATATGAAGACATTCTGATCATTTTATTAATTTTATAATCATATAATATCACTAAATCAAATAAAAATAATTTATTTAAATATATTATATTATTTTATTTTTTAAATATAATTAATAATAATTACAGTATCATATTATACAATATTATATTATACTGTACACTAATAAAGCTGTCAGGCATCCACTGAGGCCTTAGTAATAAACATCATCAGCAATAGTTGCCAAACCTGGCATTATATTTACTCTCTTGCAAACCTCTTGCTTCAAAACTATACTCATCTCAAATTCTCTGCCGTACCCCATCTGAAACCTCTCCTTTTTTTTTCCAGTTCAATTTCAAGTAATTAACTTCACTTTCTCCGTTGCATTCTCTATTTTCATTTCAACAAGTTTGCATTTTGAAAATTATATACATAAAAGTGACAATTATAACGACACCCTAAAATTTTGAGCGTTTTATTGCTATTATAGTTTTCAGTTTCCTCTGGCGTTGTGATTGTCTGTGATTTAACGGTGTTGAACGTGATAATAATGTCGGTTTGATTAGTTATTGCAATATATGTTCTAATAAACTGAATGAACTGATCGTCTTTATTTTTTTTTTTTCTTTGAACTGTAATTGTAAATGCTTTTGATGAGTTTTTAATGGAGACATTTTATGGTTCAAGAAAGTTGAGAGCTTTTTTTTCCATTAACAACTTGGTATTTTGACGTACGTTGCAAAGTTTGTTTTTCAAGTGGAAATCAGGGTTCATTTTGAAAGCTTTTGATTATCATCCAGAGTGTAAATCAAATTACCAGAATCTTGTTCTTGTGATGACTGTCATAGAAAGAAAAAAAAGGCTGATATACAATTGTTCTTTTGATATATAAGGAAGAATACTAGTCATTGGATTGAAGAACTTAAATTTCTTGAACTAATGAGTTCACAAAAAGTTTTTACATAATGGCTCTTCGACTCCTAAATTAATTCTTGGAAATTGCAGATGAGTTAAGAGCATTTGCTATTCTGGTTGAACTGAATCTGCTAAAGTTTGGAAGGATGGAGTCTGATTCATGTGAAGCAGAACCATCGCGTGAACCTTCAGGAAGACCTGTTGTCTCTTCATTAATAGATGCATTAGCTTTACAACTAAACTATTTTGAGCAATCACTAGTGAGTCAAGAGCTGCAGTCCAAGCAGCTGGCTGATGAGCAGGAGGCGATTATAATGGCTGCGGCTGAAGAACTTGGAGCGATTTTGAAAACAAAGAATGAAAATGCTCCTGAAGAACCAAAATTTGAGAGGTAATGCCAACATTTTCATTGCAACTTGCATGCTTTATTATTGTCTCTTTTTGTCAGTTCTATGGCATTCACCAGCTATGTCATTGTTATTGCATTTCTTCATTCTAAGGTATGCTTCTTCTGCACTATCATATGGCCTCATTCCCCCCAAAACTGTAAGATGTTGTCACCAAAAATTTCAATATGACTCATATGTTCTTGATGTTTCGAATTTGTCGTAATATTTGCTTGTGGAGTTGTGAGAAATATCTCTTTTCTTAAAACGTCCTTAGCTTCTCTTAGTTTAGATGAGATGGCCTTTCTTATGTTGTTTATGCTGAATTAATTTTGTCAACTTCTTTGTTTTTGGCGCAATGGAGCGGGCAAAAGCCCCTAGTGTCATTCATAAATTATCCTGGGCATGGAGACGCCATACAAATCATTGCCAAGCCTAGTTTTAAGGCCTTCAGGTGGGGAATCAAAGTAAAGACCGCCTCTATTACAATTGATGCCAAAGTTGGCTAACCAATCTGCACGGAAGTTTGCTTCTCTGTAAATGTTTTCAACTTGAACCTGCCAAGCAGTTTGCTGGATGAGGTCTTTGCATTCCCTTGTATTTCCTTGTAGGGGCCTGTTGAGGAATCTTGTGATAGCCACAAGCAGACCATCTTAGAATCTAGTTGCAATTTCACTTTTGAAAATCGCATGGACCTGGCCATTTTTTATACCATGTACGGCTCCTTGCAACTTTAAGTCGGTCTTTGTTTTAAGGATCTTGCTTTGAATTTAAAGCTCTCTTTCAGTTCAGCCTTCAACTAACATCATGGAGACTCGGTGCATGCTTTGATGTGTTGTTATCTTTGTGGCTTTATGTCAATAAACCCTTTTATTCCTTTCTCTTGAATTCTAAACAAAGGCATACTATCCTAATGTTTCTGATGCAGTAGTCACTTGGTCAGAATCCTTAGAAAATGCATTAGCAATTTCACTCACCTTGCCCATAAGTAGTTGATGACAATTGCTCAATGGACTTAATGAAAGGAATTTGCCACTGATTGTAATCATCTGTAGCAAATACCAGTCCCCACTTAACATTCGGAGATATTGTCTTTAATTGACATCCATACTTGGTAAGCTAACCAAGCGATTGATTATGCTTAGAGAAAGAAATGAACTAAAATTCCCAGATGTTGGTCAAAACCAGTTCACTGGATTTTCCCAATCTAGTGCCTTCATGAACTTATAATCGAAAATGTGTCATGAATTGCTGGATTTTCAATATGTGATCTTTTTTTTTCCCAACAATGCAAAAGCGAATGCTAAAGGGAACCTGAGTTTTTAACAAGTTCCCTAGCCTAGCAGGGTAGTTTTCCACTTCCATTTGAGCTTGCTGCATCTGTTTTAGTTTTATTTTGCTATGTACTGTGATATGAGCTGAAAGCACATGAGAAGTTACTTGTGAACATACTTGATAATGCAAGTCAAGTTGTAGTCATCCCCCGCTGTCAAAAGAAAAGAAAAAGTTGGAAATCATCCCCTGTGCAAACAAATAAAATATGTTCAGTGCAACATTTTAATCTGAATTCCACTATATCCCATGTTGGGCGGTGTAAAAATCGATTCAAATAGTTGTCATTGATTTTCACTTACTAAGTCGTATGGAAATCATATTCCAACTTCTTGAAGTATGTTCTTCAGTAAATCACCCTTGTTTGATTTCAAGATACCATAGGCCTCTTCTGATGATCACTTGGATTGTTACAGATCAGATTATAAAGAAGGGAAAGAGAATCCTGGTGATGGATGAAAAAGTAGGAGCCATAGCAAAGACAATATTAAGAGAAGCAGGGGTAGAAATTTGCTTGACCAAGGCATCAGCTATCAAAGCCTTCCCCGTAGTGGCAGGAGCAGAAGCAGTGATAGGACCTTGCATCACCAGAGAAGCAAAAACAGAGATAGGAGCCAAAGCAAGGATTATTATCAGCTTAAGCCTGGTATCAGCGACCGAAGTTTTCCTTGCAGAGGCAGGAGCAGGAGCAAGGATAGAAGCATGCTTCACCAAAGAAGCAGGAAGAGAAGTAGGATCCATAGCAGGGATAGAAGTTCAAGTTACCAGAGAAGCAGGTATAGAAGTAGGAGCAGAAGCAGAGAAAGAAGTCCATATTACCAAAGAAGCAGGAACAGAAGTAGGAGCCAAAGCAGAGAAAGAAGTCCCCATTACCAAAGAAGGGACAGAAGTAGGAGCCAGTGCAGGAACGAGAGATCACGTCACCAGAGTAGCATGGACAGGATCAAATGCAAAGCTAATAGTCCATGTGATCAGTTAAGCCTAGGAAGAGAGAGAAGTGGCAAGAGGGAGAAAAGTTGACATAATCGTCGAAGCAGGGACAGGACCAGTAGTAGAACTAGAGACAGGAGTATGAGCAGAGATAAAAGCAAGATCTATGAAAGGAAACTGTTTCCAATCAGATTAGAATCTCAGAGGAATCCCGATGAAGAAGCACATGCTCATGAAACTCAGAATCTGGGAATAACTCGTTTGGCTGGAATGCCCACTAGTGACGCCAGTATCAAGAGAGGATATGGATCCACTATAGAGGACAACAGCGGCCGATATATATCACAGCTTGGACAGCTTGCCCACTTACACTAACCGAAGTGGTACAGGGACTATTAAAGAGCCTGACAACTTCATTCCCGTGACTAAGCTGACTTCCCCAACTAATGGTGGAGGATTAGTGCAGGTAGGCTTAGGAAGTAGATTTGCCCCCTTTTCAGATTCGCCAGGTAACCCTCTTCCAAGTTCCAGCATTAATGCCAGTTCAACATGCGCCAATCAGACGAGTTGGAAAGATTTCTAGTCACCTCACCATATTAGGTTAATTATCGGCATCCGAACAGAGAACCTAGGCTCTATAAATTATTCTGACAAACCTGAACTGAAGCTTAAGCTGCAAAGAAAAGCTTCCAATGCTAAACACAAGAAGCAAAGGAACTTAGCGCAAACGTACCTTGTTCACGTCATGAACATTTTTCTCGTTCTAGCATGGCAGAATTACTATATAAACTGAAACATTTTGTACTGCATATTGTTGATGTTTTCTAGTTAACTTCTATATCTCGGCACCTTGAAAAATATCACATATTTTTCACCATTCGATCTACTTCATACAATCTACACATAGCCTTGCCAAGGAATCTAGCATACGTCCATCACACCGTTAAGGACAAACACTACTCATCACTGAAGATGCAGATACAGCACATAGAAAGCTAAACAATGATATCATACGACAAGAAAACAAATGAACCGGCAGGAAGCAGAAGATTCCAGAGGAATTGACAACTGTGTTAAAAGAATTCTCTTTTTATTTTAAAACAAAAGCGTATAAATTCCACAAAACCACGCAAATACGATGACGTCTACTACCTATGGTAGGTACATGCTCCACATATGAACATGGATTAGGTCTAAAGAGTTAAGACTATGCACAATGCTTTTTTCTCATCAGACAGACCTTTGACAAAGTAGAGGCATATATGGCCAGGAACTCATTCCCTTCTCTTCTTCCTCTCCCTTTCGTTCCTCTCTGCCGTATTCTTCAACTGCACAACAGATGTCATTTTGTCAATGAAAACTACATAAATCCAGCTAAATGAAAGAAACACAAAACCAAGGAGGGATAGCGAAGGCTGGATGATTGTTATAGTTCAACTGACCATGATTATGAGAATGCGGACAAAAACAGCAACAAAGTCGGTGAAAAGATTCATTGCATGTTTTACATAGTCGAGGTCTCCAAGGTGAGCTTTCTCTATGATATCCTGCGTATCAACCACTATGTAGCCCACAAAAACCAAAAGCCCAAAGTACAGCTGCAACAAACATACATAAAAAGATCTTAAAAAATAGCAACATAAGTATCAACGATGATCATAAAACAAATATCCATGATAAACTGCGTCAAGTATGATAAGAAAAATATAAATGGTAATGAAACAAGCCAAGCCACAAATGATAATAAAACATGTTATACACAATAATGTTCGTACCTCAAACTTGAACAACACAGCAGATCCTCCAAAGATGGAAGACGCAAATTGCAACCAGAGAAGAATTGACAGACCAGAAGAGAGCAAGCCACCAAGGTAAAGATACTCCCTTCGCCTTGCCAACATAGCAGCGAATGAGAAACACCCAAATGCCACCGCAGTCCCCACAAATGCAGTGATCAGAACACTGACATCAGACAGTAGGTATTACACAATTAATTAGCATTCGACAACCCAAAATAAGCCAGAAACAAAAAAGAACAAATAAAGTGATCCCACAAGATGAATACTTCAATTAATAACACATCCGATCTAAATACACATATACAACTACATTCTGACACAAATTGCCAGCCGTGTATAGAAACTGCACAAATTTTAATACAAACTACAATACGATGAAATCAACGACCAACACATTTTACAAATACTATCAAACAAAAAACAAAAAGACTATACCTCGGATCAATATCGATGGCCAAGTCAACAAGAGGCCCAATGGACGCGCCTTCAAACAACCCGGCAGCCAACAAAAGACCAACTCTCTTGCGCTAATCATTTCAAAGAAACCACAAAACAAAATCACATCAACAAACAGTCAAATTAACCTAAGCAATTAATTAATCAAACACGAAACAAAACGATCCGTACTTCTTCATACGGAGGAGTAGATAGTAACCAAGCCATGCATCCGAGACACGCCAAAGTCGTCAACAAACCGCCGATGTTCCATAGAACATGGAGATACGATCCGACCGCTGACGCCACTATGGCGCAACATAACGTCAGATACACCTGTCAAACGATCAATTGATTTAATTATCCAGGAAAGAAAGATTTAATTATCAAAACCTAAATTAGACGAAAACAATTAGGTTTCCGTACAAAGATTTCATCTTCTATGGAAAAAAAGAAAGTCAATGTGTTCAGTAGAACGGTACCTGCTTGAGATGGGACTGGACGACGGGGGAGATCTGACGGAAGTTCTTGAGGGAGTCGTAGCCCCAGCGGTTCCGTCTAGAGGTTTCGGTATCGAAGAAGGATGTGAACGCGTCCATGGTTGGGTTTCGTTGTTTGGAGAGAAGGAGAGTGCGAGAAAATTATATTCGCTGAGTCGGTTATGATGCGGAAAGGTATTGGTGCGCGTCCATCTATATATATATATATATATACACGAGCGAGTACGAGTCGGTTTTCGTCCGGTTCCCTGGAAAATTCGAGGAAGGGGGGATTCTAGGGCGGTGAGGATGAATTTACTTTTTTGTCCCTGTAGGCCTTGACTTTCTGTGGAGTCGTCTGCCCGACCCGGTTTTGTTGACTTGATCGTTATGACAAATAAATTTTTTGTTTAATCCATGGGTATTTGTTAATAAATTTGTATCATAACAATTCTTAAATTAGCGTAATACTCGTGTTATGCACCGTAAATAACAATATTTTTTATTTTAATTAACAAATAATATATTTTTTGTTTTGAAATATTTTTGAAATTAATACTTGAATAATAAAAATTAAAGTATTGATAAACCAAGAGAGAAACTATAAATATTAAATATTTGAAATTGTTATGAAATTTCATAATTTTAATCATAATTATTTTATAAATTAAATATGTTTTTTCTTTTTTCTAGAGAAGCGTATAGATTCATCAAAAATAAAAGATTTTAATTTATATATTATAATATTAATCAAGTGAATGCATATGCATACATTGAATTAAGTCAATAGAAGTAATATTATCTTAATTTGATCGAAAGTATCAAGTCATCGCTAATTTTTATATGTAGTTTTTCCTTTTTGAAGAGACTAACACGTTGACACTTGACGAACCCACACTCTAAATCACCTGGTAATTACAAATTTATATGTAAAAAATGCAAATCAAATTTTTAACCAGAGTGTTAAATTTATATAACTATATTTATGTGTGAAATTTTATATACTATGTATTATATATATATATATATATATAGGGAGTTTTTTTTTACAAATTTGCTATTAAGGGACACTTGTCACAAATTTGGAAAAACTCTTTGTAATATCCCGCCCGTTTCGATAAGGTTCATGTGGATTTCTATTTGATTTCGTAACGAGTTTCAATGTTCAGTTGATCTCGGGAATGTTGGTATAGATGATTCTATGTTGGAAATGCCTTGAAAGAGGGAATTAGCGCACTTTAAGCTTGTTGGAGGTCGTCTACGTGCGTTATGATTCTTCTACGCACATTGATCATCTTCTGGCTTTGAACCAGGAGCTGAGGAGGGCGTCAACGCCTATTGTGCTCTCTGCTACGCACGTTAAAGGCTTACAATGCGCGTTGATAAGGTACAACGCACATTGATGTGCTCGTTCTGGACGACTTTGAGTGAAACGCAACGTTTTGGCTAGAAGTATTATAAATACTGTTGGATCATGTGATCAACAATAAGTTCATTATGTGTTTTGATGATGAGCAAAATGTTTTGATGAAGAGCAAAACGTTTGAGTTGAAGAGAAACACATTGGAAAGCTTGGATTGACGAAAACAAGTCACAGAAGCCATTGGAACCCTCTGAAACACGTTTCACGTACGTCATAATAATTTAACGTAGGTGTGTTGT
>CAODLS010119263.1:0-11241 GCA_948243855.1 Flueggea neowawraea | reverse complement strand
CTGAGCATGTAAATTCCACACAAAAGCACCCAGGAAACAGAGTGTTGTTCAAACCTCAATAACATCAGAAAGCCCTGGAATTGATGATATCTCACCGCCAACAACTTTTAGCCTAAAATCCAGCTTTTTCTGCAGGAGAAGCATACGAAAATTTTGATTTTAGATGTTCATAAACATTATCATCACGACATTTATATGTGTGTGTGCGTGCACGTGTAAACCCTTTAAACAATAAGGCAAGAACATTTGCATTTTATTTACTTATCTATGTTCCGTACACAGTCAATATAACCTTTGCACATGAGCACCATAATTTTTTTTGGCCTCCCTTAAAATATCAACAATGAGATTAAGATGTTGAAGAGCAGTCATACTACAGTAACTCACCTTATGTCTCAATGAGTAAGAAACAGCTCCAAATCCTGGAAGCTCTTCAACTAGTGGTTTGAAGATTAACCGAAAAACCCCAGTAAATCCAATGTCTTTTACCTACATGAAGTAAAGACAAGGGTAGAAAAGATGAAAACAATCAGAAAGATTTTGCAGCAAATTGACAAGAACTTTGAAAATGATTTGAGTGTTCATTTCACAACTTCTTATCTAGAAAAGGATAGGGTGCATCTATGGTTTCGCCTTTTCAGTACTGAATGAAGGGTTTAGACATGAAAATCCATCAACAACGGTATCGAAGCTAGGAAAATTATAATTTCCTAGAAAAACAGTAATTCTCTGAATTAAACAGTTAAATTATATCTTGATAAAACAAGACTGCAATTGTAGATTACAGCAAGAAAAAAAAATGGTGAGTGTGAAGTTTTACCAAATATGTTATTGAGCATAATCATGATTAGTATTAGTGATAAAGCAACAAGCTAAAGATTACCTGAATAGGTAGTGCTACACCAACTCTGGTTTTAACATCAAGAACAATATTTGGATTTCCATCCCACTGCATCTCCAACTCCATTGTCACACCACTAGCATTACTTTCCTCTTCAATAATGCAAATTCCTAAACAAAATCAATACCAAACACAATTACCAGTTGTAATAATTTTTTATCAGGATTAGAGTATTAACATTTCTCTCTCCTCTTAACAAGTGCTTTTTCTGATATTTGGATCCTTTCCTACCAGTGAACCAATAGCTTGTTGGTCAATTAAGATAAAATTTCATTTCTCATTTGTTTAATTAAGACAATATTTTGTAGTCATAATCGTCAGAAATCCATCCTATTTCTTTAATTTCTTTCCTAATTCTAGTTAGAAGACTTGGATTAAAAAAAGAAAAATTTAATCAAGCTCAAAATGCTTATTAGTTAATGAAAATTACCATCTAAACCTCTTACTTTAATTATTCCTATATTTGTAAAAGCTGAATAAAGAGGATTAATACAATGTCCAGTGCAGATACTGCAATTAATATAGAAATAAATTATCCATATATGCACAAAATTGAAGTCATTCAAAGAGAAAAATATCAATAATTACCTGTAAATTGAGGAGCGACAGTGCCAAGAGTGAGCTTGGAAAACTTGAGAGACGATAAAATAACAGGTTGATATTGCTCAAGAATTGGTTCCACATTGCTTCTTATCAGCTCTGATGCTGCCTATGCCATTGCATGGAAATCCAAAAACCAACACTAACATAGTCTGAATTTCCAAAACAAATAAAACACAAATGTGAAAGACGAAAAGAAATAGATCACCTCATTAACATAAGGCCAAATCTTGTCGAGTTGGAGATTAAGCCAAGTTAACTGTAATTCGAAAAGCAAGCCACTGTTAGACTCAAAAACAAAAATGGAAACTTTAATTGTGGGTTATCTTAAGCAATACTCAACTTCTGCCTCTGAGAGAAGACAACCCATGATGGGTAAAACTCTGGAGCTAAAAGTTTTCTTGAATCCTGAACTGTCATTCTTGCAAACGCAGCCACTGTCTTTGCCTGAAATACAGAGACAAGCTTAGTGGAACTGGAGTCGTCTCGAGCACAAAGAAAGGGAAAAACAGAAGATGTGAATGAGAAACACCAATCCAGAGCGACGTGTGGATCGGATATTCTGGTAACGAGCAAATGCAACGATTAAGCCAATCCCGACAGAGAGTCCGATGATCATGCCGGTGAAGAAAGACATTGTTTTTACGATGTTTTACGTGTCTCTGTTTATTTTTTCCTCTGTCTCAAGGCATTTGTGAGAAGAGAAGGAAGGAAATAGAGGTGAGATTGGATCAGGAAGTTGGTTATGGTGGGAATACAGTAGGGACATTGGAGTGTGAAGGAATTAAAAGTGTGTTTTGGTGTCAAAGTATAAATTTTCTGTGATTAGTGCCATTTTTTATATCTAATTCCATATGCATAGATACTTATTATCAATTTTTAAGTGTAATTACTAATTATTGAATTGCATTTTTTTTTATTCGAAGTGAGATTTATCTAATACTTTTTTTAATCAAGAGAGCTTATCTAATACTTGACTAAACCATGTTTGGCAAATTGAAAATGGACTCTTCATCTTCTTCTTTTGTAAAAATCAAAGCTTGAGAAGGAACTCCCAAAATAAAGAAATTATTGTTTGTCTCAAAATTATTGGGTGATAGTTCCCGGTCAACATGAAACATCTGCCAGCCAATTCAATTGGGATGTATCTGAACAGAAACAGCGACGTGGGGGTTGCTATAGAAGAAAATGAAAAATTTGGGGCGAAAAATGCAAAACAGAAAAAAGGTTATGAAAACTTTCAGGTGGAATCTGATTCTTGATTGCTTGTCGTAGTCAACCACCTTTGAGCCAACTGTATTACCCGTCAATCTGCCACCGCCACGTACGCACACAGACTATGACGTGGCCTTCAGATCTTTATCGTAAAAGAAAATGTCATGTACATTTTTTCATATTAAAAGATATCTGACAGGGTATAATTAAAAAAGCCTCCTGTGGTGCCCCTGAACTTTTTACTTGGTGTCATTGAAGCCCCCTCAACTTTCAAAATCACCTATAAGCCCACTCGGCTTTCAAAAACCGCGCTAATAACCCTCAAATCTATATCAGTCAAGATATTTGTACACATCCTATAGAAGCTGTTAAATTAAGTCTAACATGGCAATTGACTACTTAAACCGTTCAAAGAAAACCATTTCATAATCCATTTGAAAAAATCACAAACCCATTCGTAAAAACCTATTTCACAAAACCTACAACCTAACCAAACCATAATCAACTCGCAAACCACAAAATAGATTAGATGAAAAGGACGTCAAGATCTCACCAAGCTGTAAAGTGAACATGAGATTAGTTTAAGCTCATGAATTACAGACACAAGGAAGTACTGGACAGAAAAATTAATGAAAGTGAATAATTCCATTAAGACTATAAAAGAATTAGTTTGGAAATTTAAGTTCCCTGCTCGGATTGTTGCTTCAAGTATACAAAACGCAACACGTTCTTATATATTCTCTTCAAATCTGAATCTCAAATCTCAAAATCAACCGATACCTTTTAGAAAAAAAAAAATCAGAATACGCATCCAACTTCTTTTTTTTTTTTATGAACTGATACTCATCCAACTTCTTCAAACATAGAATCGCGGAACACCAATCAAGCCACCCAAGACGCATGCATAAGCTTAGGGGTGAACAAAAAACTGACCGAACCGAAAAATCTGACCAAACCGAACCGACAATGAAAGTGAAGCCAACTGGGTAGATGTAGATGAGGAATTGTCAAAACCGAAAGGTTCGGTTCGGTTGTGATTTTATTTGTTCAAAAACCAAACTGAACCGAACCAAACTTATCTTTTTTTATACTATTATGTTGGGTTTTACATATACATCTATTCAAAACCGACCAAACCGAACCTAAAACAAACCAACCAAGCTATTTATCAACCCTGGTTTTACTTATATTCTAAACCTATTAAACTAACTGAACCGAATAAAAAACTAATCGAACCGAACTGAAAATTAAAACCAACGATTTAACTATAGATGATCAGAGAGTAAAACCGAACTGTTCGGTTCGATTGGCGTTTTGTCCACAAAACTGAACCGAACCATGTGCACCCCTACATAAGCTCGTACCTACCAATTTCAGAATAATAAAAAATAATACAAAAAGAAATAGAGGCAAAAGCAAGAGCTTGCTTGGTTGGGGTTAAAAAGTAGAGAAAGTACAACATCTCTAGAAATTGAAAACTTCTTTTACTTGGTTAAATAAAAGAAGTTGAACTTTTCAAGAAGTCAATTGTTTGATTTCGGGAAGTAACTTCCTGAGAGAATTAGGAAATCCAATTTCCTTAGTACTACCAATGGATATTTACGAATATATACTCAAAATACTATTTACTTACATATTTCTATTTGTTTCTAAAATTTATAAATCATTTTATAAATAAATTTTTTGATTATTTTATATAAATCAATTTTTATAAAATTTACAAAAAATATTTTATATTTTTAAGATTTTCAAAATATATTATATATAAAATATTTTTTTATTGAAATAAATTGGTTTTTGTCAATTTGTTTTAAAAAATAGTCTTCATTATAGAATTGTATGAACTATTCCTTATAGTTTTATTTCTCACGGGCGATATGTTTTATATAATAAAAATAAATAGTTTTTCTTTAGTTTTTCTCATATTATTAATTTAAATTTAATAATAATAACGGTATTATTTAATATATTATTATTTTATTATTATTTTTATAGAGTTTGATAACAAGAGTATTATATACATTTGTAGTTCAACTTCCCGGAAAGTGTGATTGTCAACCAAACACAGAATATCAAATTTTTTGAGAAGTTTTTTTTTTAACCAAACACAATTGATATTAACTTTCCTGAAAATTACTTCCTGGAAAGTTGAATCAAGTAAAGTACATCCAAGAGAAAATAACCACTTCATGAATCATTCTTTACAACACCCATCTAATAACAGTGTTAGGACTCAGATTTGAACATACGTCCAAGAAATTAGGCATGGCAAAGAAACCCACGTGTTGCAGAGCCTTTACTTTCGCCTAGGATGGGTTAATTTAAGTTTGCAACACTTCAATGAAAGCCCACTGGAATATATTGGACAAAGGCAGAAGAGAAAGAGGATGAGGGTGAACAGAAGAGGGGTTTTTTTGATTTCTTAGTGTTCGTTTGGCAGTAAAGAAGTATGCTAAGGAAGTTCAACTTGTTTGGAAGTAGCAAAAATGCTAATGTTTGGTTTGAATTTGATCAATTTTCTTTCTTAATTGTCAAGAAGTCACTTATTAGGAGGGACTCGATAAGAAAGTTCCTCCAAAATATACTTACTTGAAAATTAGTCATTTGAACTAAACAAGTATTAAGTCGTCCTTCACTGCATTGCCATAATCATGGGCGGAGGCAAATAGATGACCCCATGAAAGGTTCGACGAACCCTTAGTACCCTCATCGGTCGACCCCTCCGCCCTTAGTAATTTTGATTTCTTGTTACGATGGCCGCTAATCTAAGGATGTGGTAATTTTGGTTCATTGATCCTGATGCTCCTACTGCAATGCATTCTACAGAGTACATGCTAGAATTATGTTATTTTTATATAATTCTATCTCAATGCACATGTTTGTATTTGCTTTCCTTGATAGTTCCCAAGTCTATGATTCTAAGGGCATAATGGTTGCTTAATCCTCACTTAGATGGATCATTTAATGATCTATTTGGTCACATTGTTAAATGAAGTTTAATATTTATTAAGGAGATTTTCTACTTTAGCTATCTTTTAATGTACTATAAATCAAATATTTTTTATAGGTACCTCGAAGGGTGGGATCCCTACCACCAACGCTGATATGTTCCTACGACTAGAACTCAAGACATCTGATTAAACTGGAATAACTTCTGCCAGTTGATTCAAATGTACGGTAGTTATCAAAAACTGCATCTAATATGTTTTGATATTTATAATTGCACTTTCTTCTTGAGTCTAATCTTTGAATGCTAGAAAGTCTCATAAACAATGATTGACTCATATCCAACTACAGTATTTCTTACACCCATTTATGTTATTCTATTTGATTATCTCATTTATCTTTTTATTTTTTTGATCAAATGATTATCTCATTTAAATGATATCTCCTTCTGTAAGCATTTCTCATAACATAATGCCAATTCCATTTGTTTTTGCATTCTATCAAACTATGTTAAGGATCATGGTCAACTTGGCCGGTTGTTGTGTAAAAATGGAACGGTAAAATATTTTTCAAAAAGGCTTAAAAGTTCAATTGAGTCATCTAGTGTTACACAACTGTCACAAAATTCGGATGCAATTTAATGTAGTCTTATTGTACTATAATATCGACATATCTTTTGTTACAAAAAAAAATTCATTTTAATCCACCCTAACACCGACCCCACTTCTATCCATTCCTAGCTCCGCCACTGGCCATAATAGCTTCATCTTGTTGTTCACGACCCTCACAGAGTGGAGAAATCAAGACACATAGAGAGAGACTGAATTGCAATGTTGTCAATGGCTTGCTAAAATGGGAGAGACAAATCGGGTTCAAAGAAGGGATGAGTTTTGGGGATGAAGAACATAAGTTAGGGTTTGATTTGTTGCTAGGGTTTGAAAGAGACTGGTTTTGGATATGAAATTGTTTTGGGTATGAGTCTTTGGTTTGTTTTTGGGTTGCAAAGGATTGATTTTAAGCTTGGTTTGTTGCTTAGGCCTAAAAAGAACAATCCAACTGAGCATTTTTATCCGATGTGTCTCTCTTGCAACTAGTTCCACTCTTTTTCAATATTATGCTTAATATGTGCACTTAACGGAGTTACCTTTTGCAGTTATTAGCACAGTTTTTCAAAGTCGAGTGGGTTTATAGGTGATTTTGAAAGTGAAGGGGGCCTAAAGGACAGGGTGAAGGTGCAAATTTTTGCCATAATGTTTGGAGCTGGGAACATTTTAGCTCTTATCATTTTGCTTGGTCTGTACTTTGTACCTCCACCGATAGAAAATAGGGCCACATTTGCCCTTCAATTAGCAATCACATCCTAATAAGCAAATAAAAATCATTTTTTCATCATCAAATTTGTTGATTTGGCCATTATAATTGACACATCAACTTGTTTTCCTCTAAAAAATTGACATATGGTAAATTTTAAAACCAAGGCAAACTTAATAAACCAAAACCAAAAACCAAACTACTTAGAAATCTAAAAGAAAAAGCTAAACTCAAAAACCCATGTTCTTATTCTTTTTCCTCCTTCTCTTCCTTCCCTCTCCATGTACTTTGTTTGTTTTTTCCTTCTCAAATCCTTCTTCCTTTTTATTCTTACTTTCTATCTCTTTCTGTCTTTTTCTTTATGAACACACTTTTTTTTCATGAAACAAGATTAAAAACTATAGCAATAGATCTCATCAAAAAAATTTGGCATAAATAAACAAATTAAAAACATAAATTGCATTCTTATATCTGTTTAAACTCAATTTGGAAACCTATGCTTAGTCTTCTCTCAGCAGAGAACAATGGCTTAATGCCTGCAACAATTCAGACAGAAAACTCCAATTGAAATTAAAGAAACCCTAATTGAAGAACTCGCATAATTGAAGATATCTACAGTAATTCACATGAATAAAACCCTAATTGAAGAAGCCGCGAAACACTAAGAATCAAACCAATCTCCAACCTAATCACTAAAGAACCATCTACACTTCCCCAAAAAACACTGTTCATCACTCCTTTTCTCTTATAATCTCAAAAGGATAATTTTATATTAAAATGATAGTCAATCTAAAAACTACGAACAAAAATATTTTCTTTCAGGAACGCTAGCTTTTGACAATCATGAAAGACCCGATGGAGAAGATAGATTGGTTCAGTTTGGTAGTTGGGTGAGATGGGTGCGGTCTAGAAATCTGTGGTAGGCAAAGAGTGGTGAAAACGAGGGTGAATTGGGTGTGGTTTTGGAAGAGAGATGGTTCAAATTGAAAGGGGTTGAGAGTGTGTGTGTGTGTGTTGTATTTTAGTTTGATTAGTAGTTTGGAGGAAGAAAGAAGAATAAGAACATGGGTTTGATTCTCGATAAAAAAAAACATGGGTTTGATGGTTTTTCTTTTATTTTTAGTGGATTGAGTTGGTTTAATGGTTTATTTGGGTCTTTTTTTTGGGTTAGGTTGGTTTTATGAGTAGGTTTTGGTTTTTCTGTTTGTGGGTTTGCCACATGTACACTATAAAGACGAAATTTGTCCACATTTTGACGGTAAGCGAGTTCTGTTATCCGCTTGGCATGGAAGTCTTAACAGAAGGGCAAACGTGACCCCATTTTCTAATGGTAAGGGCTTAAGCTGACAAAAAAAATGATAAGGACTAAATTGTTTTTGACCCCAAATGTTAGAGGCAAATTTGCACCTTCACCTTTAAAGGATACCTAGTAAAAGTTCAGGGACTGGTTATGGGTTCGAGGGGTGGCAATTTGGGTCGAGTCGGGTCGAGTCTGAATGGGTCAACCCATTTATGATTCGGATTTTAAATGGGTTAAACAGGTTGATCCATTTACGATCGAACCCGTTTAATACCAACCCGAACACGATCCGTTTATTGTTAATAGGTCACGTATTACGAGTTAAACCGTTTAATATAATAAGACCCGTTTAACACGTTTAACCTATTTAACACGTTTAACTTATTTAATACGTTTAACCTGTTTAACATGTTTAACCTATTTATAATACACAAACAAATACACAATTAACATAAAAATAACTTCAATTAAAATAATAAAAATTCATTTATAATATCCACCAACACAATAATATTTTAAATACAGGTAAATCAAATACAAAACAACTAAAATTACAATGTCCAAACAACAAGATCATTTGAACACTTGTTTAGATGGTATTCACATACAAATATACGAGAGCACATACTCGTTGAACCTTTTTTTTTTCAAAAAAAAAAAACACCTCGTGTTAATCTGTATGGTTGAATTATGAATTTAAATAGATTGTCTCGTTTTACGAAAGTTATGAGCAATGCACATAGTAATGCCTCAAAGTTAGGGTAGTATTTCAATTGATTATTCATCAATTATCTGTTGACAAAAAGAAAAGATTATTCATCAATTTTCAATTGATATATATCTCATGTGATCTCATGCTTTTCAGTTGGATTTGTATCGGCAGCAATTTCCGATCTTCTTGATCTATTGCAACATATAATATGATCGGCAATATGGTTTATTTGACACCATCAACATATAATATGTTTCTACATAAATATAACAACATGATGAATCGGATTAACCAAACATCAAGTAGCCTTGACCGCCCGTTAAAGATGTTTGTTTGACGTGTAACATGCAATCATAATGAACTGTAAAAAATTTTCATTGTTTTCTAAAAGATTAGAAAATAAATATGAAAAAATGTAAAATTTGTTAAAAAATTAATTAACAAATACATTTTCAAAATATTTTCAATTTTTCAAAAATAAAAAATAAAATAAAAAACTATTTTCTAAACTAAATATAACCAATATAACTCAAACAAATATCCAATATTATTTATATGCCTATAATGCAACTTGTTCCTATTGCATAGTGATTCCCAGGAGACATGGAATCAAATTCTTGAATCATGCATATATGCCCGGACACTTGGAAGGACCTTGTTGAAGAGCATCTTTTTGTTTTCCACTTTCAGATTTGCCTGATTAGATTTGTCATCGTTGTTGTATCAATACTTGTTGGCCTATCATTGGCTTTTAAGTTGAATATTACTTATATAAACAAAGTAGCAACAAATAAAAAGACAATTAGACATACCATGTTGGTTAAGACAATTCTTTTAATTTGCGTCTTCTAGGCTCCCTTTATTAAAAACTTACTATTGTTATTATCTTTTACCAAAGTCGAAAGTAGTCAGTAATAATATATTTTTATTGGACGGGCGTAACTATGTAGACATTATTTTTACTGTAGAATGTTCGAAGACACAGTTGAATTTGATGAGGTGACCGAGTTTTGTCACCGCAACATTTCACTGGGGCTAACAGCCTAAGGGGTTACCCACCAATCTTTATTATTAACTCATATTCGTTTTCGACTGAACCGTTCCTTCTAGAGTTCGAACCTAGGCCTGCGAACTTAAAATTTGCTCCCTTGCAACTAGGCTATTCTTAAGGGGTCTTTTACCATAGTTTTTAATTTTTTTTGTGGTGACATTTAAAATTTAACAAAGCAAATCAATAGTGATATAAAATTCCAACAAAGAAAAATAGACCTACACTTTTAATAGAGGAAGATAAATTAATTATATAATAATAAAATTCTAAAACAAAATAAAAAGTACAAGCATCAATTCAATATTAGTGAATAAAATCTCTCACACAAGCCGATAACGATAATGACGACACGGATATCAAAGAGCAAAAATGCCGACTCACTCTCTAAAAGGTGAGAAGCATCAATGGTAGTTGAAACCATTCACAACGAAGAATCAACCGTGATTTTCCGTGATTTGGATTTTAATGTCTTTACGTTTGTAGTCTTATTCATGTCAAAATGATATATCTATTGGAGGAAAGTTTTGTTTCTTATGGAAGTTTATTAACTATTGGATTGTGTAATTAAATTTAGTGTTTTGTCTCGTTGTCAAAGGTAATATTTGCGAGGCCTAAAATTCTTTTTTTTAGGCGGGTATTTATGTTATTTAACGACCTTACCAAGTTGTATACCTACCTGAAATAGTTGCCACTTGTCTCTTAGGGTTTACTTGATTGAGGTGAATAAATGGAAAATGTGTAATTTTTCATAAAATTTAGAATTTTTTTACTTAGTTGAACAAAAGAAATTATATTTTTTGAGAAATTAACTGTTTGAATTTACTTTAACATCAGAAAGTAACTTTTTGAGGAGGTTAGAAAGTTCAAATTCCTTAATAGCTAACAATTAAATTTACGAATATTTCTTCAAAATATTATTTACCTAAAATTTTTTATTATTTTTAAATTTATAAATTATTTCATAAATATTTATATACCTAGGAATATATAAATCAAATTTTATATAAATTAAAAAAATATTTATATTTTTAAAATTTTCAAAATGTATTATATATAAAATATTTTTATTTAATTAAATAAATTAATTTTCTTCCAATTTCTTTAAAAAAATTTCTTCATTATAGAATTGTTGCACTATTAATTATAGTTTTATTTCTTATGAGAAATATATTTTATGTAATAAAAATAAATAATTTTTATTTAAT